>JANTPZ010002105.1:0-23428 GCA_025593235.1 Vachellia pachyceras | reverse complement strand
TATATTTCATGCGGTTTAATAAAATAATATTATTCAAGAATTATGGATAGTGCTATTAAAGAAAATGTGACAATGATTCTTTTGGTATCGAGAAAAAAATCAATGTTTTCTGCATAAGGTTAATAAAAATATTTATTTTTTTGTATAATTTTATATACCATCACAAGATCAATGTAAACTTGATTACTTTATTAGAAAATTAATTTGGATCTCATACATTCGTGTAGCATTTAAGTGATTGAATTGTTTATTATTTAAAATGAAATTTATGATAACAAAATTTGGTCTGATTGATAATTATTTGACTTATAATTTACAAGATGTTAGATTTAATATTGTTGATTTGTTGATGTTAGGACTTTGTAATGGTTGGTGAATGATCGTAAGTACATCTGTAAGCCACTTTTCTGAATTTGAGACATGCCTTTGACTCCAATGAATCATTTTGCAAGAGTTTGTGAAGCATTAAGTGTCCTATTCCTTGCCCGGGGGCTTGGTCCGCTGGTTGACAAGGGGAAGGCAATGTGTCACGTACCCGCCAGTTCTAAGGCTTGATCCTTGGGAAGTCCCACGTGGGACGACTCCGGATTAGTCTACAGTCAAAAAGGCATGGGACACCGGAGGGGTGAAAACTCAAGAAAAAAGTGTCCTATTCCTTTTTTCTTGCCAACAATGTTTTATTCCAAAGATGTCATTCTCCTCATTTTTCAATAAATGAATAGATAGTTATAGTACTCTATTTGATTCATATTTTAAGTTTGAATTGATTTTTTTTCACTTTCTTCCTATGGTATAGAAGTCAACAAAGATTGGTTCAGTTGGTAAGGATTTGACTCACAACCTACAAGATCGATTTCAAATTTCGTTGCCGATATGAGAATATTGTTTATAGGCGATCTATCAAGTACCATTGTTAGTACTCTCTAAATATGAAAACATACCCCGGGCTTGGTGAATTTTTGGGATCTAACTCATCTAAATTTTTCTGTACAAAAGAAAAAGGAAAGGAATAAAAAGAGTCAAATTTGCCCATATATATTAAAATTGAGATGCAATTTTAACAATAACATTTTTTTACCGGAGTGGTCTGATATAATTAAGTTTTTATGGTTGTAGAATTAGATACAATTTCTTAAAAATGATTCAATTATAACAACTCCATTAAATTTTCCCAAACTTCTTTGTTGAAATTACATCTTAACTCAAAAAATCTTGCTTTTAAAGATAATTTATGCCATAAATAATTTATCTTTCCATTCCTATTTACAGAAATAAACCTATCCTAGTTAAAAACATGTTAAATAAGGTTATAAGTAATATGTTCCTATTCAAATTTACATTCCCATTGCTTTTCCTTTATGGTTGATTCTATGAAATTTAACATACACGGCAAGGAGGACTGAGGATATTAATAGGTAGGGATCAGGGTGGCTCGTTAACGTTTGTGGTGGTTGTGATGCTTTAAACATATTTAATTATTCCACGACAAATTTATTTTATTTTCCACGAATGAGACTGATTTTAATATTAAACCTTTAAAAAATTTATTATTTATAAATTATGAATAATAGTATAATTTAATTTATTATTCCCAAAAAGGTCTTGATGAGATTTCATTTTCAACAAATAAGCTATTTGTTCCGGTTGAACAACCACTGCGCTGAAAATGAGACAAGGTTTAATTTGAAAAGATCAAGTAATTTAAATAAATAAATTTAAAATAGTTAGATTTATAATTTATCTTCAAACCATATAATAGAATACACATAAACATTTTGAAGAGATCATGTAATATATCATATAATTAAGTAATTTATTTAATTTTCTTAATATATTTAAATTAGTTAACTGTATTTTATATTAAAAATAAGGGTACAATGTGTGTGTGTGTGTATTTGATCAAATGTTATGTAAAAAAAATAATTCATTAAAATGAAAATCTCATTTACATTTATATATTAATATTCATTCTTATCTTAATTTATTAATATAATAATCAATTTTTCATAATCAATTTTAAGTTTTAAATAAAAATCAATAGTACTAAAAAGAGAGTCAAACCTCATGAAAAAAGAACCAATATCAATATAAAGAAGTATAACCTTTAGATGAACATATATGCATGTTTGCTCACAACAAAAAGAAAGTACACCACAGATAATAATCCATGAAATTGGTAAACGAAGAGGCTTGTGATACTCGAAGTTATGCTTTATCAAGTATCTTATTCCATTAAATAAAAAGGGTTTATTTTGCAACAACAAATGCTAGTCACAATATGAGTTTCAACGAAACAAGTTGAGTCATTAAAAAAAACTGATAATTAATAAAAATAAATAAAGGTACTAGTGCAAACAAAAAACAAAAAAGGAAATACATGCGTGTATGTATGTCTAAAGGGATCGCTTTCCTTTCACTCAATAATAACTTTCTTATCCAATTCTCTAAAATATGATTTGCATCAATAGGGTGCCTTTTAAGTAGTTGTGGGATCACGTGTCACAATCACCTTCATAATAACCTTGTGGATATGAATATGAGAAAAATATACATAAAAATCTAAACATGTTTTATATTCAAAATATATTATTATATTTATTACGTTTCCAATGAATTTAATGATTGAGACTGCATAATAGAATAACTACAGTTTAAGACCCCCAGAAATTTATCCTTATATATTTAATATCTGATATTGATATTTCTTTTTCATGCCAACTTGATTATATGATCATTAATTAAGCTCCACAAAATACACCCCTTCTCACTAGAGTTAGAAATTATGAGTCTATCGTTTTATTTTAAAATAAAAAAAATTTATGGATTTAATTATGTTGGTGGATACCATTAATCCTATGAAACGTAGCTATGTTCGAAATATAGTTAAACACTTGTTATACTCGGTTTAATTCATAGCTATAAAAGTATGACTATAACAACATAAATTTTTTTTTGTTAAAACATATGTATTCTTCTTTTAAAGTTATAATATTCGATAAATTGTTGGGTATTAAATGTAGCTACTTTAATTCAAATATCATTTTACCTTATTATGATGAATTAATCCATTCCACTACATCTAACCTCATTGTTTTTTTGATACATAAAAATTTTAGGAAAGGGATTGGGCTCACTCACGATCTAAGGGCAGGGCACCTAACTCAAGCAAGCCAGCCCTTTAGTTCTGACCACAAAGGTAAGTCAATCCAGCTTCACTAAGCTGTGGTGATACCTCCTCAAACGTCGTGACTAGAGCTACAACAAAGTGGCACTCCCCAGGATCGAACTCTCTCTTTAGATAAGATTACTGATCCAATCCCTTCGTCAGTTGAACCCACAGATGATGAGGGATCTAACCTCATTGTTGGCGACAACGTAAACGAGCAAAAGGACATGATGAAACCAAGCCCAAATAAAGAAAGCCTTGTGGGATCTCATTCATGTGCTGCATCCCACCAAGTTCGGCCCAAATACTCATCGGGCCTCAATATTAGCTTTTGATGTCTTTCATATTTTGCCGACTATCTTTCAATATTAGCTTTTGGCCCAAATACTCATTATGCCACTTTGTTGTAGCTCCATTCACGGTATTTGGAGAGGCATCTTAACTTTTGGGTGTTTAGGTAAACGCCTGAGGGTAATTGATGGCTTGCCCTGCCCAACATTGGTGTGACCTAAGAAGAAGGGAGATTTCGCCCCTCCTTGACTTGTGGGTGAGTCCAACCCCTGTCTAAAATTCATGTATTAAAAAAAAACTATCTTTTACTATCAATAACATGTCCAACCAAAGTTCAAACAACTTTTAAAGATAAGTGTTCACATTTAATACCAACGATGTTTAAAACAGAATTGCCTTCTTTGTGAGGATAATTATTCTTAAGGATAAAACTATCTTTTAGTATATATTATAAAGTGTATTATGGTGGATACCATTAAACATCTCAGCAATTATTAAACGCTTCGACAATTATGATTTAACTCAATTAAGTTAAATTACGCAGACGTCAACTATGGTGAATTTTAAACGAAGCACAGATTTTAAAATTTAATAATAGATCCTCATAAGATTTCAAGTTTACATGGATGATCCAAAAAGACTAATTATATACCCATTAAACTTTTTATTTTTGTGTGCATATGATCCTTTCAAACCTCATGTCCCTAAGCCCATAAACTTCAAGCTAAGTATAAATCACTTCCAACATGTTCTATTGAAATAAAAGAAAAGCCTCAAGTGTGTGTACATACACACTCCCTAAATTTACAATATAAATCTGCTCAATTAATTCACCGAAACTAGAAAATAATAGTTAACTTACTAAATTTATCTTAAATTAAGAATTTTTTTTAACTTTATCTATATTAAATAAGATTTTGAAGGAAAGAAAAAAAATACTATAAGGAGATATAGTTAAGTATTAATTACATGGATAAAGTTGATAAATAAGCATTAATTATTCTCAAAGTGATTTATGTTTTAGACAGAAATATTTTCTGAAAGTGACTTAAATTTAGGAATGAATTGAGTATTTTTAATAAGAAATCCAAGAAACTAGCGATTTACACAACAATAAATTAGGGATTAAATTGTATATTTTCATCCTAGAAGTTTTCTCAAATGAGCAATTTCACCTTGAAAGCATAAAAACGTAACAATGTTGCTCTAATTAAATGGTTAGGCAAATGGATGTTCGCGACGTAGGATAAGACGTCACATCTTCTTCTACGTGGGATAATGCTGCATTGAAAGATATGCATTTTCACCCCAAAAGTTTTCGAATGAGCAATTTCGTCCTTGAAGTTTTTTGGAGGGAGAGTGACATGGACATCTACGTGATATTTTATCCTGTGGTAGACGTCCATTTGCCTTTTTGTTTAATTATGGTAGCATTACTACATTTTTATACTTCCAATATGAAATTGCTCAATTAAAAATTTCTAGGACAAAATTTTTCCTCCGAGAAACTTGCAGAGGATAAAAAATACCCCATCTCCCCACAGTAGTAGAGAAGTAATGGGCAAAACTAACAATAGGACAGTACATGCATAAATGTAGGGGATTTCATCCTGAAGTTATAAATATTAAAGAGATTGTCTATGTATGGCATTTAAGCTTTAGGGGAATCATCAGTTATGGATTTGTTTAGGATAACGTTTCCAAAAGTTAAACGTAAGTTCGACAATATTTTTCTGTAAAATGAGATAATCTCTTCCACATATTTATTTTAATTTGTATAAAACTACTTCTCAACCGTATTTTTAAACGGACCCTATGTATAATTTAATTAAAGTTGTGGTTGTCGTGGTCGTGGTTGTTAGTACTCTTATTTAACAGTCGCATCTAGAAGGATTTTCATAAAACAAGAGTCAATCGACATGATTATGACATTTGTAGTTTATATTATTGTACTCTTATTTAACGGTTTTGAATGGTGCAACCCAATAAAAGGCTTAAACCGCGTATTTATTTTTGGAAGTTTTCATTCACTAAGAAGAAAATTGCAGGTTGAACCTGAAAGGTTAGTGTGAGTGGTAGGCACTATAATCCCTTAAACAAGTGGGAAGGGATTCGATCCATACCCTTTGTGAATGAAGCAAACCTATAGATCAGATGTTAACCCCTTAAATGGATCTGAGTATAGCGAGGAATTAGTCTTACCTGATACGCGATACTCTAGGATTACCTAAAAAGAAAATTGCAGGTCGTTTTAGGAGATGAAAGAAGCTTTTCATTGGTCGGAAAATGAAATTGAGAATAAAGCAGCAAAAAACTAAGAAAAAGTCAAAAAAAAATGGCCAATAGTTTTATATTGTGGGTCAAACACGGAAGGAGAAAGAGAATACCCCATTACATGGGTAGGCCAATGCATTTGTTTTTTATTTAACTAAAAATTAATTGACAGTTGCGAGAAAATTTGTCCTCTCTTTAAAAAAATAAAACAACGTTACAAATAAATAAAGAAAGCACACTATTTTTCTCTGTCTCAATATCTCAGTGTATCTTTAAAAATTCGTTGGGAGAAAGTACCATAACAAGTACCATTCATTTTAACATGATACAGCGTACATTATTAAATTATGGTTGAGAGAGTATTAACAGGGAGTAGTTTGAGAAAATAATAAATATGAAAAGACTAAAATTTACGTTATCTTTCAGTTTAGTCTCTTAAATTTTAAAAAAAATTGTACTTTTAATCATTTATCATCAACATCATTAGTTTTACTCAACGAAAAATGGTAACTCAACAAATTAAAATGATAATTACGCATTTAGATGCTAATAAAATATTATTAAACTAAAATATAAAAATATATTAGCTACTCAATATTTAAGTATATTTTGACGTAATTTAACTGTAGAATAGTGATTAAATTAACATTTTTATTAAGTAAAACAAATGGCGTTAACGAAAAAAGTATAAAAGTGCACTTTTTAAATTTAAAGGATCAAACTAAAATTTGATATAAACTTAAATGATTATATGTATACTTTAGTCATACGAGAAATCCTATATTTAAGTAGGAAAGAAATTTGATATTGAGGACAAAAAAGTAATTATATTTAGAAAGGCATATTTAACAATTGTGAAGAGCACTGAGTTTTTTCCCCAATCAAAAGACAAAATGATAACAATTTTATAATACAGACCACATAGGAGGATGTTCCAGTTTCACTGCTCATCGTTAGAGAGAGATTTACACCGTCCATATATAGTTTTTTTTTTAAAATTTACCATCAAGTTATAAATAATCAAATTAATAAATAAAATATTTTAAAGATTGATAAAATTATAATCAAGTCCCAACAGTAGCTGGTTTGATTGTTATTGACGGCTAGTGAAGTTGATAATGATAACCGAACTAACTACACTGGGATTCAATGTAATTTTAACAATTTTTTAGACTTTTTATTCATTAATTCCTCTATTGGGGGCCTGATGGTAAATTTTCCCCTTTTTTAAGTACCAATGGTAAGCAAAGCTTGAAATAAACAATGCCATAGTTAACATCTGATTTGAGGAAATAAACAAACATCTTATTTTAAGTTTGAGGGACCAAAACTAAAATAAGAGTAAATTTAAAGAACTAAATATTATGTTAACGATTATTACAAAGGCGGTAATCATTCCATGATGTAAATGTTTATTAAACATGCCACATATTGGATTTAAACACTAAGAGATTCATAACTTCTCTATAAGCAACATTTAATTGGTGGTTCTAGTTTTAGGGCTCTTGTTGCTATCATTCAACAGAATCTTTTAAGTCATTCCATATTTTGTATTTGTTTGGAAAAGCTTATTTATTTCTTAAAAGTATATTCAACAGTGTTTTTCTTAAAACGAGATAATCTCATCCATATATTTACCTCGAATTGAGTAAAAATACTTTTCTACCGTGTTTCCAAACAGGTATTCTATCAGACACATAATTGCTCATGATAGAGTGATTGGATCGGATTCATATCCATTCTACGGTGAAGCATATTTTGGTTTGGCTTAGAGCCATTCAAAATAATTGCTTTAGCGACGTTCTTCTCAAGTTTAATAATATGCAATCAAGTTTTATTGCATAGCCTTAGGGTTTGATCAACAATTCACATTAACATGATATGAATGGCAACCTTCAAAGTTAACTCATGAGGGCGTAAATCTAAGCTATTAATTTTAGGGTAAAGTAACAAATATAACTTTGATTTTATTTCTGAAATGCACCCAATACTTTAATCTATTTTTGGATGCAATTTTACTCCTCATGTTTTTAATTTAGTGCAATTTCATCTCTTCCTCAACGGTTAGTCAATTTTTTTAGAGAAAATTAATATTTTGATCCCCAAATTTTAATTTATTTATAATTCTTTAGTCCTTTAAATTTTTTTATAAAATCAAATTTATAAAAAATGAGCTTCCAAGCATCGCAACAATTTTTCATGACGATTTTAAAAATCAAATTTATTTATAATAATTCATCCATTTAGATTCAGAAAGGCCACATTTTCTTTAGGGTCAGAAGAATTATTTTTTTTTCATTTTGTTTGAATTTCATGAAAACAACTTCCATGACTCAAATTTTTAAGATGATTCCAGAAATTAAATTAATTTTTCAAAATTCATCCATTCGAACAAGAAAATACTACATCTTATTTTATGGTTTGTTTGGGGTCAGAAAAATGAATTTTTCTACTGTTTTAGAATTGTATAAAAACATCATCTATAATTCAATTGTTCATCAGGATTTGAAAAATCAAATTTATTTACAATAATTCATTCATTTGGAACCATAAAGAGTCAATCATACATGTTTGCAATAATTCAAGTTTATTTACAATAATTTATCAAGCTTATTCTAAATAAATTTGATTTCTGAAATTCTCATAAATAATAGTTTTCTGACCTCACAGTATCTCTAAAATGAGATGTGGCTTTTCCGGCTTGAAATGTATGATTTTTGAAAAATTAATTTAATTCTTGGAATCATCCTAAAAAATTTAGCCATAGAGATTTTTTCATAAAATTCTAATACATTGAACAATTTTTATTCTTTTGACCTTAAACTAGGCCTAAAAGAATATATAGCCTTTATGATCCTAAATTGATAAATTATTGTAAATAAACTTAATTTCTGAAACCCTCATAACAAATTGTTGATGTAACTTGGATACTCATTTTTTTATTAGCTTGATTTCATAAAATAGTTTAAATGCCTCAATTATATATAAGTTAAAAGTTAAGGATTAAAATATTAATTTTTCCTAAAAGAATTGATTAAAAGATAGGGGATGGAATTGCACCATATTAAAAACATGAATGATAAAGTTGCACCGAAAAAGAATTAGGATGTTGGAAGCACTTGAGATATAAGATCAGTATTTTATTTGCTACTTTACCCTTAATTTTATTAAGAAACTTAGTTGTGTACATATTTAGATCATCAAAGCAATCATTGACCTTGTTTGTGTTAACATTGAAAAAGTATGTTCACGTAATTTGAGACATATCTCATTTAACGTATTTATCTCGTAAATATAAATAATATTGAAAAAATAGTTCTAATTGTTAATTTATTATGAAAATCCTTAAGTATATTTCATCAAGATTTTTTGTTTTTAAAAGTTTATTTTTCCCAGTCTACGATCTATTCTCATGATGAATATTTTATGTTATTTTATAATATAATTGTTTTTATTTCAAAATGAATTAAGATATACATTTCGCTCCATATGTTATTTTATAATATAATATGTTGTTAGTTATTCAAATTGTATCTTTCAATAATCTGTCGTTTTTCCTGATTATATAAAATTATAGGTTTAAAAAATATTCTCACGGCCAAAAAAGTTTAAATTATATTACCCAAATCCTCACGTGTGACAAATGCTTAAATCATTTTACTACTACTGCGACCATATATTATTTATGTATATCTGTTTATACTCCTACTACTATTATAATTTATTTAATTTTCAATATAAATGCCATTGGAGCTCCTTCGCGTGGTGGTGGGTCATCCAGGCATTGACAGTCACAAACCGGTAAGCGCGTCTTTGACTCTTCTCACTCTTATTCCGAAACCCCACCCTCTGTTTAATTTTCGTTTTCTCATAACAGCCCAGAGCTCATGAATGATCAAGTAAAAAGAAACGAAATTAAGTAAAAAAAAGAAAAAGAAAATAACGAAGAAGGGAAAAGGAAGGGGGGAAAGAAGTGAGGAAATTTCCAAGTCAGACGAGGTAGCAAGCATTGACTCGGATATACTCTGCTTTCCACAGTCCACTTTTACAATGCCTCGCAAATTTGGTAAGTTTCTCTCATACCTCGTCTCCGTTTGCCAGCATTTTCAGCAAAATTCATCGACACCCGTATGAGATTACAGTTCCAGATTCCAGAGTAAAAGTTGAGGGAGGAGAAACGTGGAAGCTACCCAGAAGGTGATTGTGGAAAATCCTCAAGAGTCCATTTGGTCAATGAGGTCAACGTGCTTGTGGGTTTATGCTTCGTTGTGAAGTTCATTGGATTCTAGTTGAAGAGGATGAGGCAAATGGACAGAATGAGTTCGTTTTTCAAGGGTGCTTTGCTTCTTTGTGCAATCTTAGTGTTTGATTTGGTGCTAAATGTCTCTGGTAATGCCGAAGGTGGGTGGTACCTTTTTGTCAATGTTCTTTGGTTTCTTCAATGTTTCATATTACGATGCTTTTCAATGCATTGAGATGGGGAATTTCAATATTCTGCTGCTGTTCTTGCCTTGTTAGCTATATTACTTATTGATTACATAACTAGAAAAGTTAATAGGATTTCCTGATGGAGTAGCTATTTTAATACTCCGACTTAAAGCTTCTCTGTCCGTGATTCTTCTGTTCGAGTATGAACAGAGAGGACTGAAGGGGTTTTCATAAAATCCGTTCTCATGCTATATATGTTGGTCCTGTCTTGTGTTGATTGTCCATCATAAAGGCAAAATTGTATTCTAGCTCAGAGTTCATAGAAACTGTTGTGTTATTATACTTCAGCAAGAGTTGATGGGTCTGAGTTTTGGAAGATCTGACCATCTTCGAATAGCTTGTAAAAAATTTAGAGATAGATTAACATGAATATCTTATTGTTTGGCCGTGTTCTAGGACTGTGACCAAGGGTGACCTAAGAAAGTATCCCTTTATGCTTCTTTTTTCCGTATTTCCCACTTCTCAGTGCAGCATAAACATTGACACCTTGTTTGATTAGTATAATTGGCTTTTCATAATTGCGAGCTGCTGAGATGTTTCTTGGATAACACAAGATCTGATTTAATTTAAAGGATTTCTTCCTCTGAAAATTTCTTTTCCTAAGACAGGTGATGCCCTGAATGCATTTAAGAGCAGCGTAGCTGATCCAAACAATGTTCTTCAAAGTTGGGATGCTACCCTTGTCAATCCTTGCACGTGGTTTCATGTTACATGCGATAGTGCTAATAGTGTGACCCGTGTGTAAGTTATTTCTGGGATTTTTACCTATCATTTATGGCCATTCTGCATATGTTAAAAATTCTATTTACTTTTGGTCAGTGATCTTGGAAATGCCAACCTTTCGGGTCAACTAGTTCCACAGCTTGGTCTACTCCCAAATTTGCAGTACCTGTAAGTTATACTATGATTTCATTGCACAGATTTGCATCTTTTTTTTTTCCCTTCTGGGAATATCATGACATGACCTCATTTCTTGAGACATTATCCCTTTCTGTTCTTGGTGGTTTTTTACTTGATGACTTCACTATCATTACAGTCGCTGGCTTCATATAGTAGGCTTCAATTTCACTTGTTTCTTAGTACGACACCTCCGAGCTTCAAACTTGAGTGCAATTCATTGCTCAAAGTCTATTATACATTTTGGCATTGTATTTTCTAACTTCCCGCTTTGCCTATGCCCTTCATCTAGCAAAGTCCAAGTGCTCTACTTTATCCATCCATCTGTCCACCTTTTTTACTTTATTTGATCCACAGGCTATGAATAGAATAAATTATTTTGGGGGAAAACTGTCCTTATTCTTGGGGTATTTTAATACATAAATATCATGCTACACTGCCCTACGACATATTGGAACTCATCATTCCTTCTTACTATTTATTGGTGCCTGTGTAAGGTGTCTATCCCTTGTTCTTATCCTGTGGTTTCCTACGGTAGAAATTGCAACATTGTCCAAATTTCCTTTTTCGTCCGTTAGACTACTTTCTTGTTTACATTTTGACATGGGGACACTTTCTGAATAAACAGTAATCAGTGAAGAACAAAGAGTTTCCTTGTTGAAGTTTTCTTTGATGCGCAATGGCTTCCCTATGTTGCTGTCCTCGCAAATCTAGGAAGCTTTTCTCTTGTTGCAATGAATGTCCTACTCTGCTTTCTGCCTCTCCAAGATCAGACATCACAAACAAGATATATTAAGCCTCCAATTTAGCATATCGATATCTAGACCTTCCTTGGATTAGTGTCTCCTTGCAACTGAACTTGTAGAAATATGGGAAAGTCCAAACTTAGTAAGGTGCCATCTTTAGTACTTTTTAGTTTTTAGGCTTCTGGCTTTGTATAATGTTAGTCTTTTTTTTTTTTTTTGGACTCTTCATATGAGTCCTCCAAGCATCATAACTTGGGCCCTCTTTGCTTTTTAAACTTTCTACAAATTGATAAATGGAGTCCAACTAAGGATTTCCCCGCCTTTTGCCATGAGTCCAACTAAGGATTTTATACATAAAAGCATGTCCTCGGATATAAAATTTTCTCCCAATAGACAAATCAACCTAGAAATGATGATAGAATGGAAGGAAAAATCAAATACACTAGTATATACCAAACCCCATTTTGTGCAGGAAAGGAAATGAAATCTATCTTTGAATATTATTGATCTTAGAGCCTACCTTATGACCTTCGATCTTCATTAGTTCTATTTTAAGCCTCATGTCTGAATCATTTAAGGTCTTGATACGAACCTTAAGGTCTTGAGCCATTTAAGATTATGATGTGTGAACTTTAGTAAATATGAGAATTCCTATAGTTGAGTCTTTTTGGTAGTTAGGTTAGTTTGGATATGAGTTTGTTAGTTATAATACACATATATACGTTTGGATATGAGTTTGTTAGTTATAATACACATATATACAAGCCTATTAGCTAGGGGACAGTGTCGGAATGGATGTATTAAGGTTCTCATGCTTAATCTAATTGCCAGAGTACTCTTCAGTTTGACACCTCTCTCTCTATTAGCTATTCTCTCCTCTTCACTGATTTCTTTCTCCTCTCCTCTCCTCTCTGTCAATCTTTCCCTATTCTTACGCATAAGAATACCTCAACCTTTGAATCCACCTTTGCAAAGCTAGAACAAGAAAGACTTGTATGCTTTAGTATTACCATGAACTATGCTGTATATTATTCCTAAATATTTTGATCGATTACTGGTTGTTTCTATAATTAGATCAACTTCCTAATTCATTATGTTGATATTCTAAGGCATCTTGCTCCTGCTCTGGTAAACCAAGAGACTGAATTATCTCGTGGAACAGTTACACATTAACAGCTTTTGCTGTCTCCCAAGCTTATGCTTGGCATCAACTCTCCTTTAGAGATGATTATATAAAGTGCTGAAGCACGCTTTTGTATGTCATCATCCATCAATGATTTTTTTGGGTGTTTTTGCTTCATTTTTCACCTTATCAACATAAGATTTCAACTAATCCAGTCCATACCAATTTCCCGCTCATATCTGTCATCATCTAATTATTTGTTGGCGTTTTTCTCTCCCTTTTTGCTCAAATATGAGTGTTTGTTCTTTTCTATGCCAGGGAACTTTATAGTAATGGCATAACTGGAAAAATCCCACCTGAATTTGGAAATTTGACAAATTTGGTGAGTTTGGATCTGTACGCCAATCGCATATCAGGTGGCATCCCAGAGACATTGGGCAGGCTTCAAAAACTACGTTTCCTGTATGTGATGCTCTCCTTAAATCTGCTGTTTATACTTAAATCTTTTTCATTCTCTTTCTTGATTAAAGTGTCCTGCACCGCAAGTTGCTTTTTTTTTTTTTAAATTCAGACTGTCATCAGTCAAATAGTTAAGGATTTTAGCATGCCCGGTTAGGAGCGAGCAGTATGTTACAATTGAATAAATCATCTGTTGTCTTCCTGGTCTTTTTTCTTGCAAATTTATACTATCAAGGTGCATTTTAAAATGGAAAGGGTGCTGGGTTATTGTTTCGCTGTCTGATGTATTATCAGAAAAAATGACTAGCCGTAAGCTGGCAATCAAATAATTAATAACTTCTCCTTTGAAATGTATACTGTATATTAATTATAAGATAAATATTTGCTTGGATTCCAAGGTCTATTATTTGTTATCCTCAATGGCAAACAAGGAGACAATACTCTGAAAACCTTGTGTGGATATTGGGAGACTAATGGAATCTTTTGTCTTGCTCTCTGGGAATGATGTAGTGGGAATGCATTAACCTTCCTCTACGTGCTTTCATTCCATTCCTTAATTCTATGATTTGCTTCTGTATAAACTAAAAATACAATTTAACGTGGCATAAATGACTTTGGATTAATGTCAAATTTTGTGAGATATTTATGATAATAACTTCAAATTCAGTAGTGGATTTTTGTTTATATTTATGATAATGACTTTGGATTAGTGTCAAATTGTGTGAGATATTTATGCATCAGAAAAGTAAATGTAGTAATGCTGATTTTTTTTTTTTTTTTACAATCAACTGAATGTTACTTCAAGTATAAAGTTTTGGAAGAACAGGTCTATATGATTCTGTCATTATTTAAATACCATTTAAAGTTAAGATGTCAGATGATGATATATTTAATGGGCTAATTAAACATCACCTTCTCTATATATATGTATATGTATGCATATGTTTGTATATTATCAATAAAGATTAGTTTAATTAGTAGGGATTTGACTCATGATTTATCATAATAACTTCAAATTCAGTAGTGGATTTTTGTTTAGAAAAGGTATTTTCATAAACAGTTTTTCAAGAGTAGAAGATCGACACCAGTTTCTATAAGCAAGGATTAGCATATTGATATTCATTTGGCTTATTGCCCATTTCAATCCGTTAATCTTCATTGAAGTAATCTAGCTTCAGAAGTTACATTGGCTTGGGTTCCATCACGTCGGTACTGCTTGTAAGGTATATGGTGTGTTCTCGTGTGCCATACCATGATCATTAGGTCAAAGGGAAAAGAAAGAATTTATTTTAACCTCATTTGTAAATTTCCAATGTTATTCAAGTCTTGTTAGTACTTGAAGGTAAAAGTCAAGTTATGGATGCATCAGCCATGGCTATATTTACAGATGTTCAATTTTCAACAAATTTACTTCTCCTAGCACATGTTTATGTTTTCTGTACTGGAGAGGCACATTCTATTTATTTACCAAAATGTTATGATTTGTCCATTATTTTCATATTTCTCTCTACCATAGCTTACCTTGAATTGCAAACTAATCCTTCCTGCTGCTATCTGGAATAGGCGTCTCAACAATAACAGCTTGGATGGAACCATTCCCATGGCCTTGACTACTGTTAATTCCCTGCAAGTACTGTGAGTGTTTCTACTAGTTTCAATGATCTTATGCAAATGTAGATATCAAGTTACATATCTATAATGATGTGTAAGCTCATGGTCATTATGGAATCCAGTGATCTTTCAAAAAACCAGCTACGAGGAGACATCCCAACGAATGGTTCATTTCAATCATTTACTGCCCTCAGGTTGGTGCAAGTGGTTTCGTTTATTTCTGGTGATTATTGAGGAGGAACATGTCAAGTTTTGCTAATCACTCTGTTCCACCTAACAGTTTTCAAGAAAATCCTAAGTTGAAACCCCTAAACATCACACCTGCACCAATTTCACCAACGCCTCCACCATCTTCTTCAGGTTTGTTGTCTTTTTCAATAATAATTTAGATTGTTGAAAGAACTACTCTACCTTAAATCTTTAGCTACATAACAGACCCTTTCATTTACAAACCTATTGAGCTTAAAACTAGACAGTGTAGGTCTTCATTATAGCTACCTTAAATTATAACTGAAGATATCTTTAAATTTTTTATTACAAGAATGCTTAGCTGGATTTACACATGTTACCCAATGATGTGTTTTCATATTCATAATATATTGTTTACTGTGGGAATAACGAAAGAAGAGTGTGGTATAAACAACCCACACCATTACTTCCTTTGCTCCTTACCAATCATAGATGATGCTTGTGTGAATCTGAATAATTTATTTTGTCAAATTTTAAATTCATAGAAAAGAAGACATCGTGATTAAAGTTTTTCGAATAGAATGATGGTTTGCTAGTCAACTTGTAATCTGTAAACTGTTTTAGGCAATGGTGCCACTGGAGCTATTGCTGGAGGAGTTGCTGCTGCTGCTGCTCTAATGTTTGCAGCCCCAGTAATTGCACTTGCTTATTGCCGGAAGAGGAGGCCGCAAGATTATTTCTTTGATGTTCCTGGTAAGTTGAATAATGTAACAGATGGTATAAATAATCACTGATGAATTATATGGGAGTCATGATTAATTCATCAACAATTTGCCCTTTTACTGGCAGCTGAGGAAGACCCTGAAGTTCATCTGGGTCAGCTTAAAAAGTTTCCCCTGCGTGAGCTGCAAGTTGCAACGGACAACTTCAGTAATAAAAACATTCTGGGGAAAGGTGGATTTGGTAAGGTTTACAAAGGACGGTTAACTGATGGGTCTCTAGTTGCAGTGAAAAGACTTAAAGAGGAACGTACTCAGGGCGGAGAGCTGCAATTTCAAACAGAAGTAGAAATGATCAGCTTGGCTGTCCACCGTAATTTGCTTCGGCTGCATGGTTTTTGCATGACACCAACTGAACGGTTGCTCGTGTATCCTCTCATGACTAATGGTAGTGTGGCATCATGTTTACGAGGTATCCTTGTTCTTCTACTTTGGCTGTTGGATTAATTTTTTTTAGGGAGATCAATTTAATTAGCATTGCTTCACCTCATGATTGAAACCGGTACTGAGGTGCGTTTATGTCTATTGGTTATGCCCTCAATTGTCTTCTAATGTCTTAGACCGCCCGGAATCAAGACCCCCACTTGAATGGTGTGTACGGAAGCGAATTGCACTGGGAGCTGCTAGGGGGCTGGCTTATTTGCATGATCACTGTGATCCAAAGATCATTCACCGTGATGTCAAAGCTGCCAATATCTTATTGGATGAGGAATATGAAGCAGTTGTTGGGGACTTTGGATTGGCAAAACTCATGAATTACAAGGATACTCATGTTACCACTGCTGTGCGTGGTACTATTGGGCACATTGCACCAGAATACCTCTCCACTGGAAAGTCTTCGGAGAAGACTGATGTTTTTGGTTACGGCGTGATGCTTCTTGAACTAATAACTGGACAAAGGGCCTTTGACCTTGCTCGACTTGCCAATGATGATGATGTCATGTTACTTGATTGGGTATGCTTTCTGTATTTGAATCGGACGCACACCCTTTTACTGTTTCGATGATTTGGCAACCTGACACTACCTTGGATGCAGGTGAAAGGGCTTTTGAAAGACAAGAGATTAGAAACACTAGTGGATGCTGATTTAGGAGGTGAATATAATGAAGAGGAGGTAGAGCAACTAATCCAAGTGGCTTTGCTCTGCACCCAAAGCTCGGCCGCGGAAAGACCAAAGATGTCTGAGGTGGTAAGGATGCTTGAAGGCGATGGTTTGGCTGAAAAATGGGATCAGTGGCAGAAAGATGAGATGTATCGGCGAGATAATCAAGCATTTTTCCATAATGCTAATTATCCGATTATGGACTCGGCTTCACACATCCCCCCAGATGAACTGTCAGGTCCCAGATGATGTTCTCAACCTTAATACTACTGGCATCTACACAATCCTTTGATAACTATAGAAAATGGCTCAAGAACGATGGTGCATATATGATTTTCACTGCAGCTTGTTTTTCTTCCTTTTTTGATTGTGCTGTGCAGATAAAATCCCTTATTCATCATGCCGTGATTGTTGTGGGAAATGTATAATTGGTACTCTAGTCTAAAAGTGACCATCCCTTGTGTTGTATTATATGTACGAAAAATTAAGGTATAGAAAATAAATAAAAGTCTTTTAATTTCCATTTCAAAGTCTAGGTATAGAACAAAAGACTTTTGGGATTTCAAAGGCCTGTGCACTTAAATTTCATTGAAATATGCTTTTGTCAGGGTGACACTTAAATGGGCTTGTCAATGTATGTGCAATGTGGCAATTCCTGGAGAAAACATATTACAAGTAACTAAACACAAGAAAAATCGAAACAAGATTTTAATTTAGTTTAAGATGAAGTGTTTGAAGGGAAGATATAATTTGATGGAGAGCATCTAAACTCGTAGATTAATGAAATATGCCAATGAAATTTAGTAGATTAAAAAATGTTGCTCTAGAAAGAAAGGATTTAATTAACATCTAGAGATGTGGCTTTTGGTCCAAAATGTGTAACTCTTATAGTGGAAATTGAGCAATTGGTGAAATCAACTCTCTCTTTAATGCAATACTGCAGGAAAATATAACATCACAGGCTTGGATTAACTGGTATGGGGTTGTTCCAATTTAACCAATGGTCTCATATGGAAAAACACCATAATTATGGAAATGTGCATGTGGTAAAAAAATTAAGACACTCCATTCTTCTTTCTTTTTTTACTTAGGAGTCGTGCAATATGAAAATCTCACGCACGGTTTTGAGTGAGAGAAAGAAGTGAGGAATCCTCTTTTCGACTTTGAATCTCCCACTTCGGTCGTTGCTTAGAACTTATCTTCTTTCTTTTATTGCTTAAGAGTCGTGTGAGATGAACTTTGAGTCCTGTGTATGCAGTCATGATAATTACTTGGAGGTAGTGAGATGCCCCCAATTGTAGGACACTGGTCCCAAAATTCAAATTACATAATTGCATACCTGATAATAGAATCCAAAAAAGAAGCCGGACACCTTTTGATTCATTAAAAAGGGGAAAAGCTACTAGTAAAGTTGAATCTAGTGAAAAATATTAATCCTTCATAATGTGATAAATTAGTGCTCAAATTCACAATGACAGATATCCTCATATTTAGTATCTAATAGTGGTTTGAATAGAATTACCTTTAGTGATATGATTAAAAAAGGAAAATATAAAAAAAAAAGGAAGTAAAGAACTAAGAAGAGTTGATTGGACTGCACAGTCATTTGAGTACGACATTTTTTAACTTAATTCGTTGCACAACTACACACTTCAAATTTGGATAGTTGCTTTAATATTTAAATGCCTTATAAGTGTGTCCATGATTAATTTCCTGGGACATAGGGTTTGGAGTGGAAAAGAAACTCGTTTTCAATTTCTTGGCAGAGGAGTCCTCATTAATTAAATCGGTCGTTAAAGCTTATCCAATTTATTTTAAATTTCTTATGAATAAACTTGTCAAGAACTTGATATATGCTCCCTCCATGTCTAAACGTAGAATTTCAATAACTAATTTATAAATATTAACTATAAAATTAATTAAATTGGTTATTTTTAAAAAATACACATTAATTTTCCTAAAATACCCTATAAATTTATACAAAGTCTTAATTTAACCCCTTAGGGTTAAACAATGTAGTTTTAATCATTTGATCTTAATGCTGTTAGTTTCATTTAACAAAAAATGTTGATATAGAAAAGTTAAATAGTGAATTCTACAATTAAATGCTGATTGAATGTGGTCAAATTTTAATTCCTTAATAGGATCTTTTTATAAGCCTTTTTATCATCATTCAATTGTAGAATTACTGTTTAACTTTATCCGCATGGCATTTTCCGTTAAATGAAACTAACATCGTTAATATAAATAACTAAAATTGAAAATTTTAAATTTAATAAACTAAGCTAAAATTTAATGTAAATTTAGAGACTAAATGCTTGGTTCATGTGCCACCAATTGCAGCAAATCACAGCACATTAAAATAGTTAGCAATGGCAAAATAGTAATACCACTAAATAATACACCCATTGTTGGAGTGGCGGACATACATAATTAATAGTACTAGAAAGTGACATATTCTGTCTTTTTTTTTTTCCAAAAGAAAGAATTCAAAAAGTTCCATTAATGTTAACTTTAAAGATGTCCAAAAGCAATGAACTAAAGCATGTGAGGGTTGGGCACAATTGAATCAACATTTAAAACTAGGGAGGAGGCTTATGAAATAATCAAGCTTGTTAATTAACGTTTACTTTGAAATGAAGTAATGGATTTGGAGATAAGATCACTAGCTTTCTGTTCTAAAAATCATGGAAGGCTTTTCATATAGCCAAAATTGTTATAAAAAAAAAGGTGATATGTCTCCAATTTTTAATATATTTAAAATATATTTAGATAATTACCAATATGATTTTAAAATATTTCAAGTTTAAAATAGTAAATTTATCAAATAGTTCACTATCTTAAGATAAATCATAGCTGCCGATAATAATCATAATAATTTACAGTTTTGCAGGAATTTTTATTTTGTTTCTTTTTATTTTATTAATTTTATAATTTTTTAGGAAGTAATGGAAAAAGTATTGATAAATTAAGAGATGAAGAAAGATTAAAAAAAAGAAAGGAGGGAGAGTGACGATTTTTGATGGGCAAGTGGATCAATATATATACATATGCGCTCGCGCGCCTGACACGGGGGAGCGCACACCTAGTGAACCTACACGCAGGGACAAGGATGTGGGGAACAGAGGAAAAGAATAGAGTGCGGCTTGAGGAAACGCAAGAATGCATCCGCGAATGGGAGAATATTGTTCCTCGTACGTTTCACGTAAATCGAAATAAAATCATTTTAAAACAGTTTAAAAATTTATAAAATATATCCTAAAATCTGCAAAATCATTTAGAAATTTGCAAATTCCTTTATCCCAACAGAACTCTTTTCCTTAACATAGTTCCCAAACACATATAGGGTTTATTTGGGAAGTCCGTTTAGAGAACGATAACAGATTTTAAGGTAAATATGTGAGAGGAATTTTATCTCGATAAACGCAGGAATGATTTTGCCTTCTCAAACAAGCCCATAGTCATCAGCAGTGGCCATCGTCTCTTGGCTTACTTTCCCCCTCTTTGTACTTTTCTTGAAACTATAAATTATTATTATGGATTTGATTATAATTATGCAATTAATTTTCTTTAGCTTTAGAGTGATTATGAGCTAATTTAAAGATTTAAACATATTTGAGCCATTTATTTATTTTCAATTTTAATTGTATTTATTCAGTTAAAATCTTATTTTATGCTTAGTGTCTGTTCAACATTAAGTATGAATATAGAAATTTTAGGTTAACCTTATGAGAGGGGTTTTAATTGAACATTTTAATTGAAAATATGAGATTAAAATTTAATTTAATTTATCTTTAGGATATGAATATATCTTAAGATTCATATAATCATATTCTAGTGAAATTATTCTAATTAATTTCTCTTGATTAACTACGTAAGGAATAATAAATTTATTTGAGAGAGAGTTGTAGATGATTGGAAGATATTATGTCTATTTATACTCTAGGTTAATAAGTTAAAATTTAAATATATTTATTTGAGTAATTACATACTCTAAAACTAAAAAAAAGATTAATCAATTAAAGTTACTCGTGTTAATTAATATTTTCTAACGCATTATATATGTTCATTTGAATTTATATTTATATTTTTATTATTCTTATTTTGATTTACTCAACTTTAACTCAAAACTAAATTTTTTTAAAGTTTATTTACGTATAAGACCTGCCACAAGTGTGGCAGAGGCATTCTCCCACATTCATTTCATCTTCTTCTTCTTCTTCTTCTTCTTCCCGTAGCAGCAGCGAGTAGCGAGAGGGAGAGAGAGATATCAGTGGAGAAGCTTGTCGTTGGTGTTGTAGAACTCCCTGGAGAAGTGGTTGGAAAATGCATGCAACCAAGGATATCGACCCACCCAGGTGAGCTCTGCTTCTTCCTTTTCATCTATGAATCCATTTTAGAGGTGGGTTTGAGCTTTGAATAGTTGATAAACCAGAAGCATTAAAGAAATTTCATCGATTAATCCCTTTGTATGTGTAAGATTTGAGCTATGTTGGTTGATTTGAGCCATGCATGCTGTTCTTTGCCCGAACTGAGGTCTGTGTGTGTGTGTTCACTGTGCATGTGAACGGTGTTTATGTGCTTCTTCAATTTTTGGCCAAGAAAGTGAGAGTAATCCCTATTAAAGTTAAATTTAAGTGTTTAGAAGTTACTGGAAGTGGAAGTCAAGTGATGCACGAGTCAAGGATATTTGCTCGTTTGCACATTGATCTCCCCATTTTTCATTTTCTGGTATTAAACACAATGACTCCTAAATGTTGGTGTTTAGGGTGTATATATGTATATGTATTAGTGAAATATTAGAAGGATATTGAAATGGAATTTGAATTGAGGTGCTGATATGAGTGTGCATAAAAAAAAACTGCTTGGGCCCTTTTGATTTCTGGAATTAAGTTTTAGTCCACCATGAAATGAGTGATAAAATGAAGTTAAACCTTTTAAGCATAAACAAACTCGCAAGCTGAGCCTAGAACCGTATTTTGAAAACTTCATGGTGTTGAATTTCAGATTTTTGGTTACAGGGGGTTAAATGGTTTGCTTTGGAGAAATAGCATGAAGTTTAGAGTTTCTTGGAGTATTTGACAAGAATTAAGTTTGAATGTTCAAATGATTGAAAGATTTAAATTCAATTTTGCCACTGTTTGATCAAGTTAGATAAATTGGATAAGAAAACTATAGGTAAAGTGGCAAGAATAATGAAATAGTTGAACAGATTTTTAAATAGTTAAATGGTCTTTGTTGACAATGAAATTTGGTAAATAAATAGTACTCATAACAAACTTTAAAATGAGTAGTAAAATGCATTATTTGGACCAGTGAATTGTAAGTTATGAATTAATAAAATTTGGCTTGCAAATCTGGAAATTTGGAAAAGTTGCTAATCAAGAAGCAACTTTTGAGCATTGATTTGAGGATATTGACTTGAATGGTTATGTATATATAATTCTATAAATTATGTTTATAGTAAAATGAGCCAGAAGGTAGCTGTCAGTGGAATGTCTCTCCATAAGGTACATGTAAATGTTATCCTTAATGAGTAACCAATAGATATTAAAGAATTATATTAAGTAAATGAACCTAGAGAACGGTTTACAAGGAAAAAATTGTTTTCAATCTACAACTACAAAGTAAAAACCCAGAATCAAACTTGACTCTTTGGATCCAATTGGGAATGACAGCTTTGTATAAAAAATGTTTTAAAAAGTTTAAAATTTTTCGAAAAATCTCATTCTAGCAAATGTGGATAAAAGATATTTTATGGAAAAGTAGGATTATTTTGTCTTGGATTGATTTATAATGGGTAGGATTAAAGAACGAGTGTGATAGTTAGCATCAAAAGGCCACCACCAATTTAATATCTTTTCTCTTGTCAAAAGTCTATTTTGTCCTTGCTCTAATTACTTGAAAATTTCTTTGATATGCAATGGCTTTTGTATATTTTGCTGTCCTAACAGATCTAGGAAGCTTCTTTTCTCTCGTGGCTATGAATATAATGTTCGATTCTGGTTTCTTCCTCCCAGAGTGCAGAAATTATTCACAGATTCTTAGAATCCTCGTTTTCACCTCTCTTTCTCTCTCACACAAAATCTCTTCTCCACCTTTAGATTATAAAATGAATGGTTCAGATGTAGCAAGTTATAAAACATTATTATAATACTGAAGAGCGTTAGTACATATAAGTTTTCGTTGTAGCTTGTTTTACTTCCATCTTGGATTATGCTGTGCTGATAAAATCTCTCATTCATCATGGTGTGATTGTTGTATGAAATGTATAATTGGGCCAAAACACACACACACACACAC
>JANTPZ010002103.1:0-18599 GCA_025593235.1 Vachellia pachyceras | reverse complement strand
GTTTCGTGAAGGTAATCGTGGAGCGGACTATTTGGCAAATCATGCTCTCTCGCTGCAACTTGGCTTTCACCTCCTTGAAGAACCTACTGAAGAGCTCATGTGCATCTTAAGTGAAGATGGTCTAGGCACTGGCGGGAAAAGACTATGTCCTAGTTAATCCTTTTAATCTATTCCCTTACTAGCAAAAAAAAAAAAGGCCAAAGTATCATTTAATGGCTCTTACTTGATTTCTAAACTATACAGGTTTGTTTGGATAGCCCATTTGGGTATCCAAAAGACATTTCTGCGTTTATCTAGACAAAATTTCTCTCACATATTTACCTCAGAATTTGTATCCGTTCTCCCAACGGACTTACTAAACAAACCCGTTGATGATTAGCTAGTGGAATTCCATTCCAAATTGATGGCCGCAGCCTAGTAATGCAATTTCAACAGAAAAGCATCGAATATTGAAACGTTCAATGGCAAACTTAACTGTCTTGGCATCACAAACAAGGAGAGGGCCAATGCTCGCAACGAAGGGCGGGCCACGTACAAATTTTTCCCTCACGAACAACTTTATTTGCCATTAGGGTTGGGGCTGGTAGAATAGGTTAATGTTGGATTTTTTTGTTGTGAGACATGCCTATATTTATTATCTAACAGTGTCTCATATATGATCGCCTCTATTATAAAGATATCTGCTTAAAAAATTATTTGTTTCCCCATTTTCCCCTTCATATCTTTGCTATCCGCCCTTGTTTGGCCCTATAATACTTTTATATTAATCAAAGCAAAACTCATCTCATATGATTACCTCAAATTTTGTTAAATCGCTTAAAATAAGTTAATTCAAACATTCAAAATACAAAATCTTTTTGTAAAATCAAAAGCCTACATCACATTACCTAGCATCCATGCGTTAAGTGATAAGGTGTTTGAACTTATCACCTCGAACTCCCATTGTGACTCTTTAGGAGGCATCATGACTCCTGGGTATCCAGTTAAACATTTGAAGGTAATTGATGGCTCACCCTGCCTAATATTAATATGATCCACGAGAGGAAAATTTCATCTTAATCTTAGATCGTGGGTAAATCCAATCCCTTTCAAAAAAATTTTGTTATCGAAAAAAAGCCTACCTCACATAACAAACTTATTATGTACAATCAGTCTGTTTGGCAACCAGTTTGAAGGCCCAGAAGAGCGTTCCACAGTGAAATAAGCCCGATTGCATTTCTGTTCAAGTTTTGGGTCCGTTTGGCAAGTCTGATGGATACAAGTGACGAAGTTACTTTTATTGATAAGCCACAAATCAGAGCTTCTACCAAAAGCTGCAGCTTGTGAGGTCCCCGCAGCTCGTGCTTCTACCTGTGCAGCAACACAGCGACGACGCGTGCAGTGGCGTGAATGGAATTGGATTGTGGCCGCGCTCCTGTGCTTGTTGGTTTTATAACCAAATAATAATAATAAAACAATATAAAATAAAAACAAAATAAAATAAGATTAAAAAATGGGATTATGAGTTTGATCCTTCTCTAACATTTAATTTTCATGGTTTATATTTTAAATTTTGTAAATAAGTCAATTATCCAAACGTGTTTCCAAACACATTCACTTTTACAAATAAGCTATTTATCCCACCGTTTTCCCAAACACAAATCACTTCTACAATTTGACTTATTTTCAATCTCACTTCTCCATAAGTTCTTCTGCAAATAAGTTACTTATCCCACTGTGTTTCCAAATGGACCCATTGTCAATATCAAAGACACTTATATTTGTCTCTTTATTTTATTTTTTTTATTCTTAAAACAGGATATAGGATACAAGTGCGTTTACATACATTCTCCATTGAACAATTAGATAGTCAAATATTAGAAGTCACTGAAGAAATATACGTTACACGAATGCCTTTTATTTTTCTGTTTGGTTTAGCGGTAAAAATTATTATTTCAACGTAATTTTACAATCTATAACATAAGTTGTAAGATAAGTTTTATCTCGACTTATATGAGAAAAATATACACTAATGTTTTATACATTTCATTACAGTGCAAGAGGTGTAGGTGCACTCACCAATGCACCTTATCTCAATACTTTTATACTAGGGATGAGTAGAAACTTGTTGTTGGATAGGACCTGATCCGACTTCGAACTGGTTTAGAAAAGTTGACCCAAAGCAAGACTGGATCAAGAAGATAGGACTAGACAAGGGACCGAATCCTCAACCCAAGCGGTCTGGCCCAGTTCAGTCTGCCTTTCTTTTAGGCTCTCAGATTTTTTAAACAGCTTCTCTCTCTATCTCTCATGTTGCCCTCACCTTGTCATATCTTAATCCCTCATCCTTATGTCATTAGCTCATCTCATCCCTACTCTCTCGCCTCCGCACCTCAGCTAGTGGTCACCGCAACTCCATCATCGCCGCTCAAGCCCCAGCTCCATCACAAGAGCTTAAGCCCCCGCTTTTTCTCTCCTTAACAGTCTTCGTCACAGCTGGTCGAGCCAGTTCTGTCAATCACCGCCGTCAATCATTCTGCTCACTCATGTCACAAAGGCTCTAACTCCCAGCTTTGCTTCACTTGTGCTTTGGCACTGTTCTTCTTATCTCCTTATTCTTTTTCATTCTTCTCGTCTTTTCGGTAAAATGCATAATAGCTTTTACATGTAAAATGCATCACTGTCTCCATTCTTGAAGCTATCTATAGTTCTCATGATCCTTTTTGGGTATATATGAGATTTTATTCAATCTTAACCCAAGTGGTTATCATGGTCAAGTGGGATTGAAGAGTAACGATGAGGGGTTTTGCAAGAATAAAAGCATCGAGTTTGGCAAAGACAGAAAGGGCTCTTGATCATTAAAGCACAATGCTCATATTAGTAGACTGGTCCAGTTCAACCTGACCTCAGGTTGATGCTGGACCAAACCAGAACTTGAATTGTTTTGTTCAGCTCAAAGTCTTTACCAGATCAAAGCTCGGATTGGGCTCCAACCTAGCTTGATACGATCTATGCACACCCCTACTTTATACTACCATTATTTCATAGCCCTGTGCTGTTTATTGCAAAACATAATCCATAAAAAAATTATAAATTGAAGCAACTTTTCCTTACATCATGTGAGAATCTAAGGAATTTTGTATTATACAACTCAATAATGTAGGGCTCTCGATATGATAATATCTCTCCTAAAAATATAGTAATGATATTTAATGCCCTGTTTGGTATGATGGAATTAGGCACATGGAAATGGAAATAGAGCCCAATTCCATCATACAAGTATGGTTGGTAGCATGGAAATGGATTCCAATTCCATTTCCATATTCACCAAAACCACATATTTCAATTCCATCTCAGAAGCTCAATTTTGCAATTCCATCTCCACAATTCCACTTTTGCCCAACGACCATACCCACCGCCAATGAGCATGACGGCACCCGCCAGCACCTCTGACCAGGACGACAATGACCTCCAGTAACGGCTTCGTCTTCGGCCATGACGGTGACCTCTGATGAAGATGAAGATGAGCACATGAATGGTGACCTCTAGCGACAGCTTCATCTTGGACCACCACGGCGACCTCTAACGAAGACAAGGACAGGAACGATGACCTCCAGCGACGAAGACGGCGATCTCCAGCACGAAGACAGCAACCAACGACAAAGACAACGGTTTTTTTCCTTTTTTATTTTTAAATTTAAAAGTGTATTTTAGTCTTTTTATATAAAAATTAGATTCCATTTCCGTGACATACCAAATGTACTTGTAAAACTTATATCCATTTCCATATCCACCTTCATCTTCATATCCATTTCCATCAAAATTAATTCCATTATACCAAAAGGGGCATAAAAGATCTAGAAGAGATTTTCAATGGACTGTTACTTTTTTTTTTGTGTATAAACCATCCGGTATTATAGGGTCATTGCCTGCCCCAAACTAATGCGGACCCCGGTAAGGAGATCTTACGGTGGTAGCGAGGTACTGATGAGACAACCTCTTTAAGGTTGCGTTAATTATCGCGGCTATCACCCTCAGGGTTCGAACCCTCGCCCTGAGGAATGCTGATAGCAGCCCTTACCAACTCTACCAAGTGTCCATTGGTTCAATGGACTGCTACTGTCAAGTCTATGGCTTTCTCCCCATTCAAATTATCAAATGGAACTCAGCTTGTTTCTCCATAGGGTTTTGGGACTATTGGATCAAATTCTTCTGGCGATGTTATAATGAAATTTGGGCTTTAGATTATCTATGTACATCTAGAGAAATATCAAGAAATGATGTATCGAAGTACCTTACTACCAACGTAAGGCCTCCTCGTGAGGGTTTGGATTAGTCTGGGGCGGATAATGAACCCAGGATACCCCAGGATATCGGATGATTTAAAAAAAAAAAGAGAAATGATGTATCAAAGCAGGTAAAAAATGAATTAAAAAAAAAAAGAAATGGAAGGGGCAACTAGAAATACTGGAATTTCCTCCTTCAGCCACCTCACCCTTTTATTTTGACAGAACCTCGCCTCTCCCAGGACAACCATGGCTCTCCCCCAGCACCACCTCCAACAACATTACCAAACCCAACCACTTCAACCACGATCGAAATCATTCAGGCAAATACTGTCCTCTATTATCTGAAAAATCCTTAATATCTCAAACAATTCTATCTCTCTCTGCCTTTCATTTTACCCAACTTTCTTTTTGTAAGAAATCTGTTAACTCTTTGTTTCTTTCCCCTTCTCTGTTCCTCTTGCATTTCTTGCAGTGCTTTACCAACAGCAGATGGTCAGATGTCGCAGCCGGTTGCCTTCTATAATCCAGCTGATTTGCAAGATCAGGCCCAGCATCCTCCCTATGTACCTCCTTGTACGTACAATCTTCATCCTTAGCTTCGCCCCGTTCCCTTTTTCTTCATATATTTTATTTTCGTGTGCGTCTCTTCTTTATCTGGAAATTTCACAAGGATATACCCTTTTTTTACTTTGAAAAATTTTCAGCTTGTGAAAAATGAAGGAAATGGACTAAGCTAGGGTTTTGGCACCATTTGACCCACTTGAATTCAAAATCTTCTTCTTTTTATATCTATAGGTGAATAGTCGTGTTTCTGAGTTTAAATTCTTGCTCAACATATTCTTGCCTTTCTAACTTTGGTGTTAGTAGGCGTTGCTACTTTCCTTTCCTGTCGTGTTGATATATAAAGCCAACCCCTTGAATTGTTGGGTTCTGCTGCTTTTCCAGTTCACGTTGTCGGGTTTGCGCCTGGTCCATTTCCTCCTGCTGATGGCAGTGATGGTGGAGCTGATTTGCAATGGAATTACGGGTTAGAACCCGATAGGAAAAGACTAAAAGAACAGGATTTTCTGGAGAACAATTCTCAGATATCTTCCATAGATTTCCTCCAAACTCGATCGGTTTCTACTGGATTGGGCTTGTCACTTGACAATACCCGCTTGGCTTCCACTGGAGACTCGGCTTTACTGTCGCTCATTGGCGATGATATTGAACGTGAATTACAGCAGCAGGACGCTGAAATACAAAAATATCTCAGAGTGCAGGTTAGTGCTGTATATCTAGTTGAATTTACTTACCTACTTGTTTAGCTCAGAACTCTGTATATTTCATTGAAACTGGATTTTTGTTGTCGTATGAATACACCATGCCTTCTAAGCGCATCCAACATCATCGTTTATTTTTGGGTGTTGATGAATCCGTGTTGGGACTTCTATTAAGTGATCCAACTTAGTAGAATAAATTTGTCATGTCGATTTTTTTTTTTTGGATTAGCTTTGATTCTGGCTGCAAGAAGCCAAACTGCAGCTGTGTGAACTTTATGTAATGGGTACCAATGTTCAAAGAACTGCATATTGGAAGGAAGGTTGGATGTGGTAGAAATAGAATGTTAGCCCAATGTTCTGTCATTATATGAGCGTTGGATTTGATGTACATCAATAACAATAACAACACCAACAACAAAAAAGTATGTTTTCACTAGGTGGGGTTAGCTACATGAATCAAACGGTGACATTACACTCTATCATAAACCATACGATAGAATGTACTATCAGAAATTTTAATCTTGCCTTATCTATGATCTCAATTGTCTATTCTATTCATTCCTATAGGGGGTTGAGGTGACGCCTCTATGGAATGGATGATAAATTTTAGATTAGACAGACTTGCAATCCTATAGGCTTTATGGAATCTAGACAAGCCTGCAATACCATTGCCAAATAATTCATCTGGCTTTCCTTAGATTTTATTTTAGATATCCATATACCCCGTAATAGCGATTATTCTTATTATTTATTTCTTTTAAAGTATAGTATGTTCGTTCTGTTAGCGTGGCTTGATGTTCATTGTGTCATATTTGCACTCTAATAATTGTGTGTTTATTTTTTATATGCAAAGATACGAGTGTGGGCATCTCCATTCTTCGTTGACTTTTTGTCTTTTTTTTTCTATTCTTTTTTTCTTAAATCAAAAGCTAGAAGGAGACTTTCCTCCCTCCCTCCTCCCCCATCTCTTGATTCTGAACTGGTGGGGTGTGCTCTCACAATGGGTTGCAATCCTAAAGATAACTTCAAGTATCTCCTTTTTGATAGGGTGAACGATTGCGGCAAACAATTATGGAGAAGGTTCGAGCAACTCAACTTCAGAGCATGTCAATGGTTGAAGACAAAGTCCTACAGAAACTTAATGAGAAAGAAGCAGAGGTTGAAAGCATCAATAGGAAGAACATGGAACTTGAAGAGCGAATGGAACAGTTGAGTGTTGAAGCAAGTGCATGGCAACAACTTGCCAGAGACAATGAGAACATGATTGCTGCTCTGAATTACAATCTTCAGCACGTATATGCTGAAGGCAGAGATAGCAAAGAAGGATGTGGCGACAGTGAGGTAGACGATACTGCTTCATGCTGCAGTGGCCGTTCTATTGATTTTCACCTGCTCTCCAAGGACAACAATGACATGAAAGAGATGATGACCTGTAAGGTATGCAGAGTCAATGAAGTTAGCATGCTCTTATTACCCTGTAAACACCTCTGCCTTTGTAAAGACTGTGAAAGTAAGCTTAGCTTCTGCCCCATATGCCAATCCTCTAAATTTATCGCCATGGAGGTCTATATGTAACTGGACAGTGGACACTTAATACGTGAAATCTTTATGCCTTGTTTGGTACGCAGAATTCATTTTGATTAATATGGATATGGAAATGGATATGGATGTGGAAATGGAAATGGAAATGAGGTTTAAAAGTTTGTTTGGTATGTCATGGAAATGAGGTATGATTTTTAGATGAAAAGATCTAAAAACCCTTCTAAATTAAAAAAAAAATTTTACTTTTAAAAGGAAGCATCATTCATCTGTCTCGCCGTCGGGAGCTTCCACCTTCAGCCTTAAACCGAAGATGATGCCGACGATCAGGACGATGCTGACGATGCCGACGATGATGATGATGATGATGATGACACCGATGACAAAGGAGCTTCCATCTTTAGCCTTGCCGAAGATGAAGATGATGACGCTGATGACGATGACGGTGAAAGAAGCTGGAGTCGTTGGTTCGTAGGTTTGCAATGGATCGAAGAAGAGGAAGCTGAAGGTCTGTAATGGAGTCGCTGGTTCGTAGGTCGTCGAATGTCTCTTCCGCCGTCATAGATCCGTCCAGGTTGCCGGAGGTTGCTGGGTGAGTGCTTCGTCTTCCTCGCAAGACGCTAGAGCTATCAACGTCGCTTTCCGTTGGGTGAGTGCTCGCTTACCGTCGAGGTCACTAGTCAGGCATGGGCAGCGATGGAATTATCTCCATGGATTTACAAATCCCAGCTTTTGAGATGGAATTGTAAATCCATAGTTTTGGTGGAATTGGCTTCCATGTGGAAGTCAATTCCATGGTATCAAACATGCATGGATATGGAAATCAATTCCATTTCTATATACATGCCTCCAAATTCCATGGTACCAAACGTTATGCGTTTGTTTGTTACTCTGGCAACATCTCCATTTATCTTGCTCAGTAAGTTACTCGGGAAGCAAATAACCGTTGAACCAAACCACCACCATGTTGCATAATACTACTTCTCTTCTTTATTAAATAACTAGTTAATAGTTGAATTTAGTTTTAAATGTAAAACTTCAATTGACATTATTTCTATGCTTATCCTCTTTTTTTCTAATATATCATTATTAATTGTATATGTTAAGGGAGTTTTCATGGAATATTAGTGATGCGGGATTTTAGTGATAAAACTTATAAATTAAGGATTCTAGATCATCATTAACTATAAAAAGCTCTATAAAAGTTAATCAAACTTTTGCAACTCAATTTTATTCTATCAAAATACAAAACGCAAGTCAATATTTGTAAAAAAAAAAAACTTATGACTCATCCTCTCAAATAACTTAATATAAATTCATTCGTAAATAACAAATTTATTAATTCTTATATGACTCAAAATATTAAAATAGTATCCTAAATATTTTAAAGATAATATATTTATTGGATTTTACAATATGTTAAATCCAAAAAATTAAATTAATAAATAAAATATTTTATTTAAAAAACTAATTAAGTGGTCTTTATACATCTCATCTCTCACTGCATTCCCTTTTAACTGTTGGATCTCCGTCAATTAGTTTCAATGCAAATAAGTTAAGGTGATATTCTAGGAAATCCAAAACACCACTAAAGTTAACTAATTTTCTTAAACGATGTCATATGTTAGAATATTTCTAAGAAAATTTCTACACTTTTAACGATTAACTAATTTTCTTAAACGATGTCATATGCTAGAAAATTTCCTCTGACTTAATAAGTAAACAAGCATGGCCTGATGGCCATCTAAGAGTCCCGCCGGGGGCACGCAGAGGGTTTAAGGTTATTCGTAGTGATTGGCTTGGATATCAGTTACATGTCACTTTCTTGACCGTAGAACCCAGTAGAAGTGTAGAACTATCTAGGCCTGTTGACTCCAAATCCCTTCTGGTTATATTCCATTGTCCAAATCAGGATTGACGAGAAGGCCCATTCCTCGAAATGGGCTTCATGATTTCATCTCATGTTGGACTCTGAAAGCCCGTCCTCATGAACTCAAGTGGGCCTGTTAAGCCCATTTCAGCCCGCTATACGAATCAAGTTATTTTTTTTTATAGTTTTGGCACTATTTACTGTGTGGGAGAATATTGCGTGAGCGTGACACTTGCATTGCGTTTGCATGTTCAATGTTTAAGCGTGCAGAGCTATAAAATGCAGTTTGAATCTAAGCCTCCCTTTCATGTTCACAACTTTTACCATCTTTAACTGAGATCCCATGTCTCAATTAATCGACAGCACACAAATTGATCGGAGTTGAAAGTTGAAACTGAACTATATGGAAATTGCGTGTGAATAATTATTCATGGACATGACATGTTGTGGGCTGAGAAATAGGGACAATGGATGTATGATATATGGCTCAAGTGTCCGTTTGTATTAGTAGCAAAAGCTACTTTTCTAACATAAATCACTGTTTATAAGGTAAATATATAAGATGAATTTTGTATCGACTTGCATCAACATACTTCTATAACACCATTTCAAACGTAACACATACTGAATTTATTTGTTGGAGCGTTTGGAAAAGCCAAACTCATGTTCAACAATTTTTTTTGCAAAACAAGATAATTTTTTTCACATATTTACCTTAACTTACGTAAAAATATTTCTCTATCGCGTTCTCAAACGGACATACTGAAGTGTGAGAGAAGGGAGAGAAGATTGATCAACTTTTTTCTAATCATGCTATAGAAAGTGATGACAAAGAGGAAAGTGAATATGCTTCGCCCATTATTTGAACCATCTCTCTCCCTCTCCCTCTCTCAATACACATCTTATTCTTATTATTATAATTATTTCCACCACCACCTCCACTTTCACCTCCTTCCACCGCTAACTCCAGTCGATCTAAAGACCTGTCACACCCATGTCTCTTTGCCCCTCTCTTGCCTTTTCTTCTTTATCTCTGTTGAAAGCAAATCATCAAGCCCTTGAAATTAAATTGATAATCAAGTGTAATGTACGTGCCAAAAGATTATTCCTAACTTGATCGGAGGAAGAGGAGAGGAGAGAGCTGGAGTGTAATTGTTCAGTTCAAATAATTCAATCATGCAGCCTCATACTTATTTCCCATAAAGCTGAATTTAGCCTTTTTCTTTCATTTCCTTCTTCTTTAGTGGGGTCTGTGGCCAGCCTTCTCTCCTAGGCCAGCTCCCTTCCACTTTGCACAAACATGCCATTCTTATAACACAGGTATATCATATAAGGCTCTGTGAATTTCAGTTGCTGAGTCCGATTTCTCTGCTCTTTTGCAGTTAAAGTTATTCCTTCTTTAACTCGAGCCGTGTAGCAAGTTATGCCCACATCATCTGCTTATGATGGATATTGCATTCTGATGCAAAAAGCTCCCCCCCCCCAACACACGTAAATGGTCATTTGTTCTTTTGCCACATCGCTAACTCTCCAACGTTTTCATGTTCAATTTTTTACCACTCCTTAAGAATAATATATATATATATATATAATCGTTTATTGAACTGCTCAATAAAAAGCTTATACATCCCTAGTTGATGTTTGCTCTTTTCAACTGAACTGAAAACGTTCTTCTCTTTATGATCCAGTATTCAAATCACCTGGTCTATCCTTTGATTATAACTGCGTACAGTGATGATTACTATATTCGAATGAGAAAATATGCAAGTAATATTCAGAGGTATCTCGTTAATCACGACGTAATTTCTGCTGTATCTTCATGAGCAACCAATAAAATAAAACGATAGTCTAGATATCAACATCTCAACACAAATTATAAGAGCCGGAATGTAGCCAACCGGGAAGCAGAGAAACTGCTCATGACATACATAGCTTACGGAGCTATGATGAATACAGAATCAAGCCATGTTCCATGATTGTTACGAATGACTGGGGAGGGATTTGATGGTTCATTAAAATGTGAGGGAATAAAGGTGCACAATAGTCATTAGGCGAATCTAATGAGGCTTCAAAGTTAAATGTATCAACGTGATGAGAGAAAAACCACCTTCTTTAAGAAAGTTAATTATAATCAAAGGAAAACGACAATTGCAAAAGTTGTCAAGGCATTAATTAATGATAATTACATATGTTTAGTTATTTCAATGTCATGGAAGGATAATGTTTTTATTTACAAGTTAGTTGCTTGTTAAAAATTGAAAATCATGCATCTGCTCACTCCTCGTATTTAAATTTGAAACATTCTTTACTTTTGGTTCTCGAAAAACTCTTCCATCGCATTAAAATAGAAGCTTAAAATCGTTTGGCAAAAAAAACAAGAAGAGGAAGAAGCTTAAAATCAAAGGGGAGAGGATTTTAGAATATGGTTAATAAATATTCATTGTTTTTTCAGGCTATTTTAATACTTCTAAATATGCAGAAAATGTATCACAATACAGAAGTTTAATTTTTCTTCCCTTTCGTTATCCTCCATATTTTTTATCATGTCCTTCTGCAAGGAGTAATCAGGAATGGTTACGGGAAACAGATGCACTCTGCTACTATCTTGGTGCCGTATTAATTAATTAGGCTGTACAATATTGTTGGTCTAAAACGTTTTGTAAGGTTATGATGTTTTGTCGTCTTCGTTATTTGCTAATTTGAAAGCTGAAACAAGAAAAGTAACATTCATCTCTATCTTTGTCTCCACCATGGATCAACATAAACGTACGTACGCCTTTGTCTTTCCTGCTTGTACACATGTGGTTGTCTTCCACATATATATCCCACCAACATGATTTGATGCGTATCTGTGCCATGTTTGGCAGTAGGACTCCAAAAATTAACGGCCTCACCCTTATTCTGTAAATTTAAATAAAGCCAGAGCCTAAGGGTGTTGGTTCCACTTTTGGCAACATGATGTGCGCGCGCTAGCTCCTTCTCGTGTACATTACTACATTTATACTGCCTGCATTTAAGGTGTTTACAAACGCTTCAAAACTATGTTACTTTGTTGTATAGGGTTTTTCTTAATTCTTAAATCGACCAAAATTGAAAGGAGAGAATCGCTATGATTTTATAACTCATAAGGAGGGAAGATAATAAGTCATACTCTAAGTGAACATCATACAATGAAAAATGTTGATACAGAAAATGACAACTTTCTGGTTTTACTTCGCGTAATTCACTTGGTTACTAATATAGTGTTTCTATACCCACACATGATTAAAGTAATATTCCTTGTGTCATTTCAAGAGATGGGACTTCGAACCTTAAAAAAAAGGATGGAAATTTTTACTGTAAAGAATCCCGGGGAATCTAGTCAATTTATTCGGAGAATTAAACACTAGTTTTCAGTGCATGTTCACCGTCGGATAATCCATTAATTAAACATGGATCGCCGCGTGCAGTCTCTCTCTCTCTATCTCTCTCTCTATATATATATATATCGCTTCATGACAAGCGGCGCGAGAGAGAACTTTACGAATGTGATAATATGATATATGATGAAACCGTCAATTCCGTTCTCGGGTATATCGAGCCAGTGACTGTATCACCATCACCATCACCATCACCATCACACCAGGTCGAAAAAAGATCAGAACTTGATGTGCCGCATATCATTGACTTGGCCAAAAGGCTTATTACTGTTTAGAGGTTAATTAATTAGGTGGTAATCCGGCAATTATATTAGTATCATTACAGGAAATTACACAGGTTTTAATGTTTATTCAAAAACCAGAAAGAATGATTAATGATTGCAGGAGACGGGACAGTCCGGATCTATCAAACAAGGCAAATGATTTTCCGATCACAGCTCATCATAAATCTAGATTCCGATGGGGCTATTCATCAATTTCACTTCTCTCTTTACCAGAAATCGATGTTCAGGGTGAGGCTGTTTGTTTTCGATAATTTTGATAGCTCGCACTATTCATGCGTTATTGGCTGGCATCACACAGGAAAAAATGCCACTTTAAGCAGAATGCTAACTTTACAAAGCAATGTACAATGGACGAGAGAGAGGTGGGTCTTCTTTAAACTATTACTGCTATAACTATATGCATGAAATGATGAGGGAGGGACCCACGAAGTAGGTTGATCATCTAGTGGATTCTTTTGGATGACTCACGATGATTTAGAAGCAGCCTTCAACTATGCCATATTATTGTGGAATGTGGACGTGGAACATCTTGTGTATATAAATTACTTACCTTTATAAATATTACTGTTTGTTTGTTTTTCCTTTAACATTTTTAAGCCAATGCATATAAAAAGAAGACGGGAGATAGAGAAAAAGAATGTGGCATGCATGTGATCCAACAGCCTTTATGTTCCCCTTTAGCTCTCACTTACTTATCCTCTCCTTCTTCTAAACCAAATTTACCACCACCACCACTTCTGTCTTTCTTGACATTTCGGTGAGTAATTGCTTTTTTTAATTAATCATGTTTAGGTCAAGCAAGGATGTTCATTACTTAATTGTACTGAAAACATTATTTGGGTCCCACTGATAGACATGCGAGGTCGGCCATATAACAGGTATATGCATGCATGCCATTTAGCTGAATATTCATCGACATCCATGCATCAAAAGCATGCTTTTTAATTAGTGGAGTTAGTTCTTAGGCCCCACTTCAAATTAATTAAATCAGATGGATTACATATATATATATATATAATCTACTGCTTTGCTTTTCTTTTTCGTTAAACTGGAAAAGATTGTAACTGTTTTGGCGCAAGAGCTTAATGTTAGAAACTAGAAAGTTAATATACTGTTCTTTACATTCTTATTCTTTAGGAGGCGGGTATCTCATTTCATGTGTAAAATAGAAATATCTCCTTTTTTTCACGTAGAAGTATCGTATGGACGTCAACTTTTGGAAAGAGAGAAAGGAAAAAATGAAGGGGAAGGAAAAGAGAGAAGAAAGAAGAAGAAAAGAGGGATGGCTTACGTTGAAAGATTGAGGAAAGACCTCCATTGTTGTTCTCTCCTTTTGATGTAACTCTAAAGGATGTAAAAATAAGTTTTTCCCCTTATTGATGAGAAGCAATAAGTCATGAAAGCCTAGTATTTAGATTGGAGATAATTTATTCTTCGCGTGTAAGTTGCTTTTTAACGTCTTCTTCCAGGGCTCGAAATCAACTTTTGCATGGAACTATATATTCCATACCTACCTATTTTTTATTCGCCCACCTTATTTAGTGTCTCACTTTCCAGTTTCCGTCCGATCGACAACTTCCATGTAAGATTTATAAGATAGGTAAACGTAGTTTAATTCGTTTAGAGAGGTTCATTTTCAGAAATCAAGGACACGTTTATCAATTTTTGTGAGGAAAAAAAATCTGACATGTAACATCTGTAAGTAAAATAAATAATCCCTTCAATGCTACTTATAAATGAGTTTGATCATATATATATAGGCAACGACTTTGTTTTATCTACAAATTTTTGCATTTTTTCTATTTTTACTATCAATTAATTAATTGTACGTATCTCTCGTCTTTTTTAACTCATTATCTCTCATTTTTTTTATTCTCTCTCTCACTAATCAATTCATAAAAAGGTTATGGTTGGAAAAAATTTGTATATACTATGCATTAATTGCTTTTAAATAATTTCAATCGTTACTTCGTTTTACATTTGAATAGTTACTTCTAGAAATTACTACTAAACTGTTGGCTTTTTTCCCTGCGCTCCATTCCAACTTAGAATTAAACCTGTCGGAATTGCTATAGATCGTCTCAGCGTATATGTTGTTAAAATATATATTTCGATGTATAAGTTAGTCCATTTAATGGAATGGAACGGGCAGCGTCGGTTATTGCGAACGCTGAAATCAGAATCTGCAATACCTTCACAAAATTTAATGGACAAAAGAAAATAATGGATGGCATCAATTATCCAATAAATTTATAGTAGTTGTCAAAAGAATCTTAATAGGTAGTGGGTACAATAATAATGAGATGGGAAAGAAGTGTGTGATCCATGAGGGACGTGATGACTATGGGAACTTTTTGCGTAAACACAAGTACTCCAATAATAATCATTAAATGAATATATTGATGAAGTAAGACAGGAAGATTTAATTAAGATTATCCATGACGTTTACATTTAAATTGTTTAAATAATGGCCTGGTGTATGTAGATACGAGAGGACAAGAGAGGTCGTGGGGTACTATAAAATTTGAAGAGGTTGAAGAAAGACAAAAGAGCATCTTGTCCGGTCCTTTATAATCAGAGAACCAATTCCTGCTGCCATCCATGCATAGGCCCTCGTGACCTTCTCTTTAATATTTGCCATTTAAAACTCTATAACTTAACTCTGTATCACCACCTATATACATGTCAATCTCCTGCTTCGCTCCAGAAGAGTATCAGTGAATTGTTTTGAGGCAAGGTGCGCAGTAGAAACAGACACAAGAAAACAACCTAGGTAACTTTATGTTTGTTTTGTATACAATATCATGAGTTGGGTGGAAAATATCATTTTCCAATTATTATAGGACCAAGTTTTCGTATCCGAGTACCCATGTTTAATTTTTAACAGTGTATTGAAATAGATTGCCTTCGGGAGAAGAATATATGTTATTGACAAAAAGTGAACATTTGGATTAGCAATAGAAGTTACTTTTCTAATCTAATTTACAGTTTAGAAAGTAAACATGTAAAAGAAATTTTATCTCGACTTATGCGAATATGTTTCTTTAACGATAATACAAACAAGGCAAACAATTATCACTTGAATGAATGAATTTGTTTCAACAAAAACTTAAGGGTTTGTTTGTTTTTGTTTTCAAAACAATTTTACAAAATTGTTCTCTAAATCAAGTATTAAAATAAAAAACAAAATTATTTGGGTAATTGTTCGAAAAAATTGCATTTGAAAAATAAATATATTGAGAATTGAGGGTGAAACTTCAGTAAAATCCCAAATCATCAAATGAAGAAAAAGCAATCAAAGGAAAAATAAAGGTTCTTCAATTTTCCCAAATGAAAACTGAGAAATGCAGAAATAAAACCAAACAACTGAAATCGTTTTGACTTTTTAGTTTTTTAAAAAATTGTTTTTTAAAACAAATTAGCAAATATGTTTTTTATTCTTTGCTTTAAAAACACTGTGAGTATAAATATGCTCAAATGACCCGAAACAGTTCTCTTAAAACTTCTTCAAACGTTATTAGATTATGAGTATAAATATTTTGTAAAGGATGCAATAGGGCAAAAATTACTTGTGACACCTACAAGTGTTGGTGTTAGTGAGAGATGTTTTGATCACGGTATCTCAAATTCAAGTGTGTAAACATGTAATTTAATTTGTAAATTTTAGTATTCTTTAGCAAACTGTTTGTGGTAAGAGGGAGCTCTTAACTTTTTGTTTCTTTCGGTTGGGGAGGATTAAATATGAGAAAAAGGAAAATGTGCGTTAAAGGTGAAGCAATTATTCATGTGGGGGAGTTAATTATTGAGGCTGCGGAGGAGGATGTGATAAAGCAATTATATGAGGAATGATTTTATTTGAAAGGTGGTGACGGTGGTCACGTGATAGCAAGAGATAGTGGGGTTGGTTTCCTCACTCTCACCAGTCACTACCATGATCGATGTTATACATAATAGAAATTAGAATAGAATCTTCCTGGCTCTTGAACAAACGAAGAGAGAGATCTCGAGGGTGTTTGAGTTGTGTGTGCTTTTTGGTGGGTGAAGTGAGTTTCGCTATTCATGCTTCTGGTGGGCTCGCTAGGATCTGTCTCAGTTGCTGACAACTTGTGAACCAAATAAAAACCAACCCCTGTATCCTTCACTGTTTCTCTCTCATTTCTTTCATACAGAAGCATATCCTTATCTTTTCATTTCAATTATCAGAATAAGAAGACAATATGAAAATGAATAAATTAATTTTGGGGGGGTGCGTGTGTAACTGTGTGTCCATTAACCGCCAAATAAGCCTTCTTTTCTTCTGTCTTTCTCCTCAAGCACTTCTCTTACCAATCACCTACAGAAAATAAAGGACCCTACCCTATATCTGATTGGACCCACCTAATCCCAGCTTTTTCATCCATTGATAATCACATAATTAGGTCTAAGACTAACGTCATCCGGTCATCCGGTAAAGCCAATCAACTGGCCAAATTTTCTGGAACAACAGTTTATGACCAAGTTTGAATCTAGAGAGACTGAGAGAGAGAGAGAGAGAGAGAGAGATCAAATGACTGTCAAAACTTGGCAACCAAGTAAAAATCTGCTTCAGTCTCTATACACTGAAAAAGTAGTTTCTTTCTTTTCTTTAAAAAAAGGGGGGCATAATTTTAATTTCTACAAATAAGCATGTAACATGAAGGGCTGGAAATGGAGAATTGGTGGTGGTAATAAATGTTTGTTCTAAACAGAATAAAAACAAGAAAAGAATCACGAGGCTAGGAATTGCACTCACATGGTCCGTCAAAATAAAAAAGGACTACGTACTGTCTCCATGTCAGTCGCTGCAATGGCTCAGCAAAGGAGTCAGTGAGAGATATTGAACTGGGAATTGGGGCAAACTAGAAGGAGCAGAAGCAACACGAAACGATATTTATCATTCCTTCCAACTCAACATAATTATCAATTATCCTTTTCACCCTTTCATTTTCTTCTCCTCCTTCTTCTTCACAGATCATGCTACACGCTAGACTAGGCTAAGGAAACAAGCAATATATCCATTCCCATGTTTAGTTAATTATCGGGACTTGAAGTGGCCGGCAGCCCAGTATTATATCCCTGGCAACCTGTTCCTACGTTTTCGTGACATCATAATAATACACATAACTCATGCATGCAAATGCAATGAATTTTCTTCCGAGCTAGCTAAAGATAAAAATCAGAAATAGAATTTTAACCAGAAGTGTTGTAAGATTCTTATAAGAAGCGTTGCTGTCACAGTATTACGGGTCAACACGAGCTAAAGTAATGTCTCACTGTAATGTGCATGCAATAATTTTGTTTGGTTCCAATTAGTTAGTTCGTTTGGTAAAGAAGTGGAGAAATACTTTTACCATTTATGAGGTAAACGTGTGAAGAAGATTACCTTATTTTACGGAAAAACACTGTTGAACGTGTTTTTGGGTGTTGAGAAGCTTTCTCAAACACCCCCACTAAAGTCTGATTGTTGGTAGTGACATATCTAATTACTGAGCAACATTTTATAAGGTAGTCAAATTTAGTTCTGACACTATGGGTAAATGTATTTGCTCTTAAAAGTACACATGAATGAGCTAGCTAGTAGGGACAAATTCTAACTCAACATGCTGGCCTGCTGGACGGGTTAGTGCTAGCTGGGAAGCAATGATCAGTAAGCTTTAAAATGTTCCCACAAATCCTTTTTGTGGGATCAGAATTGATAAAGTTATGGCTTCTCTCAGAAGCTAAACTCAGGCTTGGACAAAAATCTGGAGATATTAATTATTTGTGGAGATTCAATTATATGAACATTGAATCTGAGAAAAGCAAAGAAAAATTGCAAAGTGAAGAATGATGATGATAGGTGAGTGGGGGGAGCTGGGACAGTTGAGCAATTGCTTTTCCAATATAGAGAGGAATGATACACATTATCAAAATAATCAGTTATGGTATCTGTCCGAAAT
>JANTPZ010002102.1:0-17870 GCA_025593235.1 Vachellia pachyceras | reverse complement strand
TGCAACTATTGGAGAAAAAAGGTATGGTTTTTGGCTTACCAAAAGTGTCTACACTTGATATATGTGAAGGCTGTATTTATGGTAAGCAAACTAGGAAGTCATTTCCTGTTGGAAAGGCATGGAGAGCAAAACAATGCCTATAACTTGTTCATTCAGATTTGTGTGACCCTATGAGTACTGAATCATTAGGTGGAAGTTGTTATTTTCTTCTCTTTACTGATGATTTCAGCAGGATGAGTTGGGTATATTTCCTAAAATCCAAATCAGAAACATTTGAGAATTTTAGGGAATTTAAAGCCATGGTGGAGAAGCAAAGTGATGCCAACATCAAAGTACTACGCACAGACAGAGGTGGTGAATTTACCTCGTCTGAATTCAACCATTTTTGTCAAGAGAATGGCATAAAGCATGAGTTGACAGCACCATACACTCCGGAACAGAATGATATAGCAGAACGTAAAAACAGATTGGTGGTAGAAACGACGAGAAGCTTGCTGAAAGGGAAAGGACTACCGAATTCCTATTGGGCAGAAGTTGTAGCAACTTCAGTGTACCTGCTGAATCTCTCTCCAACAAAAGCAGTACAAAATTGCACTCCATATGATCATGGACAGGGAGGAAACCTACAGTAAGCCATTTAAGAGTGTTTGGTAGTATTGCCTATGTTTTAGTAAATTCACAAAATTGTCAAAAGCTTAATGAGAAGTCAAACAAATGTATTTTTATTGGCTATTGTACTGAGTCGAAGGCATATAAAATGCATGATCCTATCAAAGGAAAGATAATTGTTAGCAGAAATGTAATTTTTAATGAAGATGCAGCTTGGAACTGGAGTGATAGCAACACAGACAGCAACAAAAACCCACTTCTGGTGCCATTAATTGAGGAAGCAAACTCAACTCAAAATAGTCCAGCAACTGCTCCATCAAGAAGCAACTCAAGATCAGCAAATGAGTCATCAGATGAGACATCAAGGAAATTTAAATCATTGAGGGAGATCTATGAAAATGATGAATTCGCCTTAATAGCTCCAGATCCTACAACTTATGATGAGGCAACAGAAAAAGAAATGTGGAGGAAAGCAATGAAAGAAGAGCTCACAACCATAGAAAAGAATGCAACATGGGAGCTAACAGATTTACCAAAAGGAAAGAGTGTCATAGGCTTGAAGTGGATTTTCAAAACAAAATTTCATGCAGATGGTAGTGTTCAAAAGCATAAAGCGCGTTTGGTGGCAAAAGGATACTCTCAACAGCAAGGAGTAGACTATGAAGAGACATTCTCTCCAGTAGCTTGATTTGAAACAGTGAGATTATTGCTAGCAGTGGCAGCTCAACTCAAGTGGAAAGTGTACCAGTTTGATGTCAAGTCAGCATTTCTCAATGGAGAGCTTGAAGAAGATGTTTATGTAGAGCAACCAGAAAGATTTGTGATTAAAGAAGCAGAAGAGAAGGTTTACAAGCTAAGAAAAGCACTCTATGGCTTAAAACAAGCTCCTCGGGCATGGTACAGCAAGATTGATACTTATTTTTGGCAGAATGAATTTTTCAGAAGTGATAATGAGCCTACTATGTATGTGAAGAAGCAAGGTACATCAGACATTATTATGGTTTGTTTGTATGTTGATGATATAATTTATATGGGCTCAAATTAGTCCCTACTAGATGAATTTAAGGCCAATATGATGAGCAAGTTTGAAATGACTGATTTAGGCTTGTTGTCTAGGTATTGTGCAAGATGAAGCTGGAATTTTTATTTGTCAAAAGAAATATGCAGCTGATCTATTGAAGAAGTTCAATATGTTAGATTGCAAGAAGAAGGCTACACCAATGGATATTAAGCAAAAGTTGCAGGAAGATGATGGAGCTCAAAGAATAAAACCAAATATGTATAGAAGTCTTGTTGGTGGACTAGTCTACCTAACACACACAAGGCTGGATATTTCATTTTCAGTAGGTAGGTACATGAGCAATCCTTCAGTAAAGCATTTTGGTGCAGCTAAAAGAATTCTTAGGTACATTGCTGGAACACTAAGTCATGGAATCTGGTACACTCCTTCAACTGACTTCAAGTTGATTGGACTCACTGATAGTGATTGGGCAAGTTCAATGGATGATAGGAAAAGTACCTCTGGAAATGTTTTTGGCCTAGGGTCAGGAGCAATCACTTGGATGTCTAAGAAGCAAGCTACTGTAGCTTTGCCAACTGTAGAAGCTGAATATATTGCAGCCACTGCAGCAGCTTGTCAATGTATTTGGCTTAGAAGAATGTTAGAAGAAGCACAGCAGAAGCAACAGCAGGGAATTGAGTTGTATTGTGACAATAAATCAACCATACTCATGACAAAAAACCCAGTACTACATGGAAGAACAAAGCATATAGAATTGAGGCATCATTTCATCCGAGAGTTAGTTGCTAAAGGTGAAATCATCTTAAAGTTTTGTAACACTGAAAGTCAAGTTTCAGACATCTTCACCAAAGCACTATCAAGCAAAAGACATGCGTACCTGAGAGCCTTACTTGGAGTGTGTGATTTTGAATCAAGAGGGAGTGTTGGAAGATTGATTCAAAATCTTTTCCAGCAGATTTCAGCTGAAAATCAGGAAGCAGTAAACGGGTTAGCAAAAAATTAGGAGCTGTTATGTTTGCTCAGTTATTTCCATGATTTTAGCAAATAAATGAGGCATTTATTTCCAATAATTTCTGATTCAGTTACAACCTTAGGAGTCTATATATTCAGTGGTTATTTACATTGTATTATTGCATCAGATAAGTAAAAAAGACATAGCAGAACATTACCTCTGCACTCTAGTGTTTCTTCTATTTTATTCCTTTACTTTCTCTGCTGCACATTGCGCACTCTGTCTTAAAACCAACATATATATGATCAGATTTGCTCACTTCCTTGGATCCCTAGGTCATCTCATTTAATATTTAAATTTTGTTTTCGTGAGACTATACATTTATATTTAATTTAATTCAATGCTTAGAGAGAAGACATAAAAAGCCAGGTTGATTGTGTTACGTACCAATCTCCAGATAATCCTATCAATGATGTACGTATCTCGTTGATTACATTTATGATCAGTTTAGTCATGCATACTCCTTCTTTCTTTCCCTCCCAAATAATTTATCTGTTTTCTCTATCAATCCCAGAAATAGTAACAATGCGATCCCTTGGGTGTAAATTAGATATATAATGTTTTTTATTATAACTTTGTCCAAAAAAATACTAAGGTAATGCCTGAACAGCTGCCATATAAAGCGACTATTTTTTTTTAAAAAAATAGTTTGAAGCTTTCAGCCTAACCTCAGTGTTGAAAAACTTCTTAGCAGTTTGGATCATATGGGATGTTGGGTGTTTGGTTTAGCTTAAAAGGAGTGTCTCCATACTTTACTAGACAAGACTCCACTCCTATGTTTACTTCATTGGAAATTGCCGCTCTTTTGAATACAAAGTCATTTATTGTTGTGTCCTCCCACTCCAAGCTGTTAAATTCCAATGGCTGCTCCACCATGTGCAGAAGTTGGCGAGACAATTGATAGTGGGGGCTTGTTCATCTTCAATGGCGGCCCTGTAGAATGGTTGTGAACCACGTCCCACAAAAGGACGAAACTTTCCCCCATTATCCATATTTGGTCCCTATTCTATAATTCGACCATTTCCCATTTTCCCCTTCTTGGGCTTTTCTGGATGGTCGTCCTGCAACTGAGTCCCACACCACCACCATCCTCATCGTCATTATCACTTCAGAGCCCTCATTCCTGCTTTCTCAATGTAATAAAACGAATCAACATTGTAATCCTAATAGCTCTTGGATTCACACAACGCAATCAAAACATCATAATTGAATAGTGAAGAGCTCATGATTAGTAATGACCGTGGCCCATGCACGCTTGTTCCCAAGTCAAAAACGGTCTTCATTTTTGTTGACGGTGATAAGAAAGATGGTGCCCGACGGCACAAGTTGAAACGTCGTCGAGATGCTTCTTCAAAAGAGCCCTTCTTTATGATCCAAGGGAGCAATGTTGGGCATGGAGGGTTGAGTAAATTTGCCAATTAATGCTTCGCTCAGAGACTCTTCTCTTCTCAATGGCAATGGCTCTCTGCTCTGAATCGCAACATGTGAACGACTTGAATGCTCTCACCAGCCTCTTGCTTTTCTTCAATGCAGCTGCAGAAGCACGGATGAGAAATGAACTCAATCAATATATTATTTGATTACTGCAGCAGTTACTTTGCGACTAATTGGAACTGGGTAGTGTAAATATGTAATAATCAGTACTTCTGCATAACATCACATCAACTGGGATTTCTATATAAACAGCTACGTGCGCCATATATCACTCAATCTCTCAAACGAAACTGTTTTTCCTCACCCCCACAAAGAGTATATCTACTTATTGTTCTATCTCCTCTCCTCTCTCCTACTCATTAGGACCATGTCTTGCCAAACAACATTCACATGTCTTTGTTTCTAACGGAAAAAGATACACTATTTCCAACTTTTTGCTAGAGGAGGTTGCTTCTCCACTAAAATTTTCCCCTCCATCATCCATCCACACGCCAAACTAATCTTTTACTGTTGTTAATGCTCTGAAATCAAAGCTAGCTTCTTTTCTTTTTTCTTTTTTGATCTCCTCTCGTAAATAATGCACTCGGAAGCTTCAATTCCTTTCTTAATTTCCAAAACCTCCGCCTTCATGAATCCTATAATTCTCTTTCTTCTTATATCTCTGTTCACACAATTTTCGGAAGTTGAGCCTGCAATACCAAAACCCAATTTGCCGGGCAAGATTGTGCATCCCAACCCCGAAATCACTGTCATGGGATTTGTTTATTGTGATATCTGCTCCAACAACAGCTTCTCCAGACACAGCTACTTCTTGCCTGGTAATATATAACTTCTAGGTTGAGAATTTGAGTCTTGAAGAAAAATAGATGCATATGAACTCTATTTTTTTTGTTCTTTACCTGCAGGTGCTGAAGTGAGAATAGATTGTGTTTTCAAGGCTCTATCAGCGAAAACTGAAGAACAGATATCAGTTTCAGTGAATAGAACAACGAATAAGTATGGGATATACAAGCTGGGAATACCATCAGTGGATGGAGTGAGATGTGCAGAAGATTCAGAATTAGTGTCTTCTTGCCAGGCAAGTCTAGTTGGTAGCTCATCTTCTGCATGCAATGTTCCTGGGCACAGAACCACTTCTGATGAGATAGCAATCAAAGCAAGACGAGCGAATCTCTGCATATACAGTTTAAATGCTCTGAATTTCAGACCAACCAAAAGGGACATCACCTTGTGTGGTAATTGAAACTATGGAACAAGCTAGCTTACACAAGTAGTATACTAGGTTACTTCTTGTATACACTTTCTCAAGAAAACCTAAAACTCAGATATGCTGGTCCCTCTCTTTTTAGCCGATACAAATCTCTTCTCTACTCTTCTGTCTTGATTGTTTTCATGCATTACTAGTTTGGCTCTGGAGTTTGTGTGCAAATTAAAAAGAAGTTCGTTTAGGTCGTCGTTTAAATGCGTCAGATGTATATAACATCTCTCCCTCTCTCTCTCTCTCTCACTCTCGTGAAAATGTAAAGAACAAGTAGCTTGTAATAAACTCGCTTATGTTTTTCGGTGGAGATTGCGGTTACAGATAAGAGAAAAAATAATTGTTATGCTGTCGCCTTTCCTCGTGATTCCATCAGACACCAATCAGCTATATGTTGTGTTCCAAATGATTAGATTACTAATCCAACAGCAAGTTGACAATTCATGATAACCAAATATTTTATGATAGTATTGACAGTACACCAAGGTTTTATGACATTTAACACCCCCCCCCAAAAAAAAAGCATTCAAGTTTGTTCATTGCCCATCCTAAATTCCGATTGATGGGACATGCCATCGTTGAAATAGTTTTATAGAGAAACGGGCAGGTTTTGATCACTTGTTGTCTCCGGATGTCCTTTTTATCAGAACTACAGAGATGGCTGCCATTTAAAGTTATCCTACAGTGTATCCACAGGTGACTATCATAACATTAATTAGACAACCTTTAGAGTCGTTAGAATCATAAAATGCATGGATAGCAATTTCCTATGAAATTACTGTGATGTAATCCACAGTAACTTCGTGTCACAATTTTAAGTAGAGTATTTATGGCAACCTGAAACAGAGAGAGTATCTCATATAGCCTTTCTGTTTTTGGACTGTGGAATACTAGAGAGAAATTGTGCAGCTTCATCTATGAGGCCCTTACTCTGAGTTCCTGTGGGATTAAACTGGTCAACTTTCAATTGAGTCTTCTGAACACTTTAGTGCTATCCTTAAATGTATGGATGAACGCACTTTTTCCTGCAGCACCTATACCCCCAGGGATTTCCAAATCAGTGTATGTATTATCAAATGCTTGATGGGAAGCCATTATCTGCATAAATTAATTACTTGATAATGAGACTTATCAGTAGCCCTATATGCGCAGCTTCATGTGATATCTAGGTTCGTGGCAGCACATGAAAGGGATTAAATTCCATTTATTCAACCAACTCCATCATTTGTTTTCTTGTATTGCTGCTTTCACATAAAAATCAATACGAAATGTGAAGCATTTTTCTTCGTTGATTTTGTCAAGCAACCAATCACTGCCATGATTTTCTTCAGCAGCCAGCCTCTTTAATTGAATAAGAAATGGCATGACATATATAATCACCCGATTTCGATTGACCTACCTAATGGAAAACCACCAAAAGAGAAAAGATAAAAAGGGAGAAATCAGGTTGTAATCCAGAAACCACCGACTTTTTTGGTTCAAGAATTCCACTGACGACTTTCAAAGTGTCATTTTTTACATGACCGGATATGCGTTCCTCGAGCTATACTTCGAGAAACTTTTGGTTTGGTCAAAACTTTCAGAACTAAAGTGGCACCCCCACAAGCCAACGCACATGGGTCAGTAGTGGTGTTATAAAGTCTGAATCTCCGAATTGCAATTTACTAATCTGAGAATGGTTAGGAATCTGATATGAAGACACTGTGAAAGTCACGACAAAGATCAGTTCCATTATAGATGACAGCGCAAAAGGGTATTCAAGGACCATATTTGCAAATTGCAATATTAAGTTCGGACTCACCATGCTTTCCAAATCTCAACTTAAAGAAGCCTCCGATGTGTGGTTATTATTTATTTTGAGCGTGCTGTCCTTTTCAGTTGATTTTCTTCTCTAAGAACGAATCAAACTTGAGGTCCCATATTTAATATTATGGTGATCTCTAACACTCGGTGACCACAACTATACTTTCTTATATGTACTTCCACTGATGCAAATCCTGCCCTGCATGTGCCTTCTTCAACTATTTTTTCACACTTAACCTTTCTTATGTCCATTTGTATTCAATTTCACTCAATAACATATACATTTTCTCTGTGAATCAGAAAAGTTTCATCAGATCTCTGTTTTGACGGTGGCCCAGAATCTTATGACTATCATAACATCACTTAGACAACCTTTAGAGTCGTTAGAATCATAAAATGCATGGATAGCAATTTCCTATGAAATTACTGTGATGCAATCCACAGTAACTTCTTGTCACAATTTTAAGTAGAGTATTTATGGCAACCTGAAACAGAGAGAGTATCTCATATAGCCTTTTAGAAGCATTACTTCTATTGTTGAAACTTGAAGCATTAGAATGTGACGTTCGATCTAAATATATATGTCTGTTGCCAAAGTTCATCTCAAAATTTGGTGAGCAATTTTTATGGATCATTTTGATGTTGACTCTGAAATACTAGAGAAGATAAACACCAGTTTTTACTGTCACTAGAGTAACGAATTTTCTAATGCATCTTGCATGAACAGGAAAAGGCTTGTGTCAAAATTTATGCTTTTAAAATGGATTACACTCAATACAGGCTCCAAATCTGTAAATCAGCAACTTCACTTAGAAGTCCAGCATAGATACTTTTATTATGATATTGTATATTACTATTTCAGTATTTCCACCTAAACGTAGTCTATGACTTTCTGAGTGGGCATTCCTCTCTTTAGGTAATACATTTCTCAACTAATGGTCTATCATTTGTCTTACCCTGTATATAGAACCAATGTGGGATAACATGATATAGGAACAAGTACTCTTTCTTTAAAGCATGACAAAGCCCTATATCTGCATCAATCCTTGAAAAACCTTCATGGCAGGAGCTGGTAAACCTAGAAGCACATTGATGTTCTTCCTCTCTTTCCCATGAGGTAGGAACAGGATCACTTCTTTTTCTGGCAATGAAACTGGCCCTGATAGAACAGGCTCTCCCCATCCAAAATCAGTGACATGGAAGGAAAGCCTAGACCAAGTAGTGATCAAAAGGGTACAAGCCAGGGATGGCCTAGATCTTGTCACTTCAAAATAATCTATTGCTGATCTCATGTAGCTGTCTGTGACCATCTTGATTGCATCTTGAATCAGCCTCACGACGAATGAGAAAGGCTTATCTGATAGTTCGCCTGCTTCACACACACAATTTGTTAATACAATCCCATTCCCAAAGTACCCTTTTGGTAGAGGAGGCTTAAATCTATGCCTTCCATCAACTGCAAAGAGGAGCTTTGTCTTCTGCTCTGGCAGCATTTTTAATGCTTTGGCCCTAGCAATCCAAACGAATGCTGAGAGGGCTTCAAAAGCAGTGCAAGATTCAAGAACCCCATCACGCATGGCCTTCATCTTCAGTTGATTTAGCTTCTCAGGATCAAAACAGAAGGAGCTGTGGATCATCATGCCTTCTTCATACAAGCCAGTGGTGCTGGACATGTCTTCAATTTCTGCAAATTCAAGGTGATGATACTGTATCTGAGGTGGGTCACGTGCCTTGAGTATGCTTCTGTCCAGGAATGGTGGGACAGAAAGTCGTAGGCCCCTGGCTACTTCACCCCAAGAGTTCACAAACTCCATAGCAGCAATCCCATCAAACATACAGTGATTCACGCACAGCCCAACAGCAAATCCTCCACATTTAAACTTAGTCACCTATAATAAAGGGTTGAAACTCAAAGCATCAAAACTGCAAATTACCAATTCAAGCTGAGGCAAAAAGATCATTTGCTTTAAAAAAAAAGAAAAAAAAAACTAAATAGTCTTCCGTTTCTTCCATTACATATCTCTGTACAGTAGGCCCCAGCACATTCTAAATACAGACCTTTGCATGTATATTCTTCGGTTTTGAGAGTCCAAATGAAACAAAAATGTTGGAGTAGGAGATACCTGGGCAACCAATAGAGGCATCTGAAGTATGTGTTTGACGCCAGGAATGTCATAAACAAGCTTCCCAAGGATACTAGGATCTGCCTTTGCAATCCCACTAACCTTTTCCATTGAACAGTTTGCTTCAGCTTCCACAAACATAGCTCCCTCCCCTGTGCACTCCACCACGAGTTTACCCTCTGAACTGACGTTCAGCCTCCCAGCAAGAGGGTAATACGCAACAAGAACCTTGCTCAATGCATTCTTCAGAACTTCCCCTGCCTTGTTATTTTCTTTCTCTGCCATTTTGAAGAAGTATACAGTTCGGACGATCACCGCAATGTTCTGGTCAAGATTGGACAGGAAATATATGTCTCTCTCTGTTTTCTCTGCAGGAGGAACTAGAGTTGGCTTCCCAATCCTCACTTCAAGTTGGAAACCGTTCCCATTACAGTTCTCCATGTTACCTCTGTGTAAAAAGAAACTGATAAGATCATAAGAAGGACTTAGTTTATATCCAGAGCCATGTCAACAAGATGAAATAGAGATGAAATGAAAAGAAGCCAGTTTCAATATGATCGGATTCTGAGACACAACACAAGGGTCTCATTTCTCATACACAGTTATGACATGTCCCAACTTTCAAGAGCATTTCCCAGATATGTTCCCACGTACATATAAAAGGTATTAATTAAATGGTCAAAAATACAGAAATGTGAGAGAGGGAGTGCAATGTGAAGGGAAAAGGTGAGTTGTTCATGGGTAATGTTGCAGGACATGGATGTAGGACATCAGAAGAGGCTTTAGAGGAAAGATATTTATTTGCTTTTGCATGTTTCTTTTATTTGCTTCCAGAGACCTACTAGATGTTCATAATCAACGGAGTCAGAAGCAAGCGAAATCCAATTGGCTTTTACAGTGGGGCTAGCCTGGTCTGATGAAACTTGCACGCTTGTTGTTTAATTTTAATATCATATTCTAATCCATCGGTAATCAGCCACAGGATGTAAACTTCTACTTCATTTTGCCCGTGAAATTTGGTTCAGAGGAAGCAGCTAGTCAGGGTTTAGAAGACTGAGGAATGCTAAACATGTACTGTAAATTTGAATCTTGTTATATGTTAAAGTGTAATTTTAGAGCAAGAACGCTGTGTGTGTGGCCTGTGGGTGTACAAATCAGGATCATATATTCTTTTAAAAGATTTTTTTATAGAATTACAATTATACTTAGAGAGAGAAACTCATGTAAAAGATACGAAGGTTTTAATTAACCAACAAATATGTAAAAAAATTTAAATTTAGTTTAACTTTTTATCCTGAGTTCAATATACTCTCCCCAAATCTTACAATAAGAAATAAATAAATAATTTATCAGGACAAAAGGAAGCAGTTTAAATATGTTAAAATCTAGTAACGTATTACACAGTCACAAATTTATTATTATAAAAAATACTCTTATTTAATGAGTTCTTATCCTTCTTGTCAACTTTTAGACACACTTTTACGTAAATTGAGACAAAAATTTATCTCACATACTTACCTCAAACCGTGCAAAAATTATTTCCTAAAAGTTAATTCAAACAGGGATACATCACACTCCTCAATTTTTAAAGAGATTAAAAATATTTTAAGTTATATGCATCATATTAAGTTTTAAAATCATATATGATTTTATTCTTATTTTTAAAATATTATTATTCAACTATAAACTTACACGAAAATTAAATGTGTTCTGAAGAATTTAATATAATAAATATAAACAAAACTATGCATAACGTTTTTTTCTCCGTGGAAACAAAACCACGACTACATTCACAAAATTTATGGGTAGGGCCCTGATGGTTTATTCCTCCTTTAATACTTTGACGTGACTTTGATATATCCATTTTTAAAAAAAAATTTAAATTGTGCACGCAAGTTAAAATAAAAATCATTTTAAAATTTATAAAAAAACATTTTAAAAATTATAAAAAGTATATTGAAATTCATAAATTCTTCTTAAATTCTATAGATTCTTTTTGGAATCCGTAAACTTCTTTTTTTCAATTGATTCTCAAACACACACTTAAATGCATAGTGTGGTACTTATTCCAAAAGAATTGCTCCGTTTGGTAAAGCTTTTCAGGAGTCTAAAAGCATATTCAACAGTATTTTTTCGTAAAACGAGATAATCCCCTTCATATATTTATCTCAACTTACGTAAAATTACTTCTCCACCATTTTTCACACCAGCCCATCATGTGAAAGCACCCAGCAACGTTAACCAAGGTAAGGAGGAAAAGAAGCATAGGAACAGAGACACTGATGGCGTATACTGTATAGTACGTACGAGGACACGCGATGGAAGATAATCAAGAACAGGAACAATAAATAAAATAGCATACAACATATGCCATCAAGCACCGACTATCGACCCATTCCCTCGTGTGTTTGGATCAAGCTTTGCACTGTGTGAGCTATAAAGGGAAGAAACTGATATATATATATATATAACAATGCATAATAGAGTATGAATCAAGGAGGAGCAAGTTCAATATCTAGCTATCTTTTGAAGATAGAAGCCAGGCACTTCAGGTATTTGAGTTAATAACATTAAGTTTGGTCGCTGTATATAAAAGAAAACGTTGAATGATTCGGAGGAGGAAAAAGATACTGCAACAGCTTATCCACACACACACATGGAAAAAGGAGTGGAAACATGCATGCGTGCCTCTGAGATCAGTGCAAGGAGCAGAGAGAGGAAAAGTTTTATGAAACTAGCATTAAACCTTTCAAGCTTCTCTACTTTATCAGAAGTCAAAAGCATGAATACACACAGAGAGAGAGAGAGAGAGAGAGAGAGAGTAGATCTAATGAAGGGATCAAACTACTAGCTGTGTTGTGCGTGACATATACTACTTACGTACCCTTACTGGTCAAGAGGAAATAGTAAGAAAGAGTGTAAAGCAGAACGCAAGAGATCGATGGAAAAAAGTCATGAGAATGTATATATACCCTTTGAGGATCGTACAATAGAATTAGTGAAGCACTGCAAGGCGAGGAGTGGTTTGGTACGTACCTGAGAAGCCAATTCAAGGGTCAGAGATGATACAGGGAAGTCTATGTTTCTTAAATGATATATAGATAACATGTACAGCAGTGCTGCTTTCGGGATATATAACACATGCATGCCTTTAAATTCAACTTCGTAGTTGAGAAAATGGCACATAGTTCCCTGATCATTAAGGCATGACAATTCTAGTTCGACAAGGACTATAATGTGTCAATTATCATCCTCATGTATATCCTTAAATGCCATGACACTATCACTCAACTAGCTGTACTCACACATAAATGGGATCGCCACTCATCTCTGTTGGCGATATTGGTGGGAATGATTCTTTGAAGAATACAAGAAAAAGAGATGAAGAAGATGAAAAAGAAAAGTTGTGCACAATGTCTCCAAGGCGTGGACAACATTTTCCTTTAGGCTTAATTCACCCCCACCTATTCCTATATCATAGGATGCAAGTTGGGTTAACCGGTGAATTTCCTGCTGGATACAATAGAGACCCTTGAGTATGGATTGCACTCCCTACACTCAAGCCAAGACAACAAAGGCTTTTACAAAGTGATAATTTGTCATTTTTTAAGTGTGCACTCAAAGAGAAGGACAATGAGTTTGATATTGTTGTGAGAAAAATTGTGTGTAGAATTGCGTGTCCAAATGGGGGATGGGGAGGGTATTTATAGAGGATGAAGAGATTTCTTGAAGTGGTACATTTTGAAAACAATGTCTCTTCAATTAAAAGTCACAATCATACCACTTCAAGAAGTCACAACCATAATGACTTTTCAATGAAAAATTGCACTTTTATGGTATGTAGGGATACATGACTTTAGAATTACAACGCTCTACACACCCCTTCAAATAAACTAATTAATTTATAAATTAATTAATTCATAATAACACAACTTTATGAAAAATCACATCTACTTCTTTAAAAAATTACATCTTTTCATTTTTGAAAAATACTCCAACAATCTCCATGTTATAGTAGATTAGTTTCTTTCAACTTGCCTTGACCCAGGATACAAGTCACCTTGCCTTGCAATCACATGCTTACAAGTGTAGGAACGTACACACACACAACAAATAAATAAAAAAATAGTAAATCGAAAAATACATTAAAGTTGGTGGAAGAAAAGTAAGATATCAAAATATTTTAAAATAAGTTTAATTTTATAAAAACATGATTTACTGAAACTATTAATGAAAGAGAAACGGAAAAAGAAAAAAAGCAAAAAAAAAAAAAGTTAAGCACTATTTAATATCAAAATATAAATTTCCAATATTTCCAAAGTAATATAATTGGATCAAACCCAAAACAACATAATATATTATGATTATAATACAATATGATATAGCTTAATACAAATACAGTATTATATAATGCAATCTATATTCAACTCAGCATTGCACATAATTTCATATGTCATTTGAGAAAAGAAAATACATTTTCTTTTCGCTTCCCAGAAGAAGGATTTTAGAATAACAGTTTAAAGTGACACAAACAAGGGTGAGTACGTACGTAAATGACACCTTGCTGCCACCTTTACGTTCAAAGGCTAGGAAAAGTAATAGAGTTTCCTTTTCAACCTCTCTCTGGAACTAAACACCATCAGTTGAGAGGTCCTCACGAGCATGACCTGTAAGTGATATATTTGCAATAAGATTGTTATCAGTTTCCAAAGGCATCCTACACCACTTAAATCCTAATTTCTCATCTTAGATTCACACTATCATAAGTAAAGAGTTTTAGCCCAAACATACCAGTTGTGAGTAATAATCATTTTATAGAGTTGCTTTAATTTTTTTCCCCTGTTTGAATCGGATGAATACAGATGGAAAGAGGGTAAGAATTTACGTCACTATGCAGTGCATGCTGCAGTGATGCTGCAGGTGTCGATGAATACATACAAAAGAATAAGGTGGGAATAGTGTTGACTCAAAATATTGAAGGAATATTGATAGATATGTTCATATATCATGAACTTATGAAGTGGCCATGGATTGACAGTACATATAGAAAAGGAGATCAGAGATATTGACCTGCATAAAAGAAAGAGAGGGATGAAGGGTGATAATTCTACCTGCTATGTAGAAGTGGAAGAACAGGAATTACAAAATCTCTAAAAGGATGTATATATCCAGCACTCTTCTTAACATGATTATCATTATTATGCTATTAAGATTAATGTAACGTCCTACTTGGAACTAGCTAAAATATTGTGACTAGGATTGGGAGTGTGATAAAGTTTTAAAATTATGTTTCGTATGAAGTATTATATCATGGAAATGACTGTATTAGGTCGTGGAGGAGATGGTGTGGGTCGTGTTGAGATTTGTCAAATCCTCCACCACACACAAAATCGTTTTGAGATTCTTCATTTTAATTGGTGTTGTCCTTCTTCCTTGTGTTAATCTGCCTTGGATTGATGTGCAATGGAGAAAGTTGCAGCAATAGAGATTGATTGTAACAGATGGATCTAGTGCCCATTTAGACTATTCAGGGTTTGTAGGTTAAATAGGTAAGATGAGGTTAAGATTCAAGATATGGTTGCGTGGTTCAAAAAATGGAAGGAGGGTAGTTGATAAACTTTGTTCTCTCCCCCTCTCTCAACATTAAAATATTAAAAAAATTACCATCGACAATTTTGGTAAAACGGGACAAAAGTTTCTGCCCCTCCAAAATTGGGGTTTTCATGATAATTTTTTAATATTTTAATACTATACTTTTCTTCTTTCTTGCCATCTCGATCCTCTAACCATTTGGTTAAATGCCCAATGCACAAACCAAATGGCTAGAAGTGATTTTGGTAGTACTATACTTTTCTAATTTTAAGCCTTTCTCTTTTCTATTTTTTCTTTCTTCTTTTCTATTTATTTTTTGCGTCGACCTTTGTAAAAATTAATAATTTCCCAAACATAATCACCTTTTAAAACCTATGTTTTACCTTAAAATTCGTAAAAGCTATTTTTTCAAAATGTATTTTTTAAAACCTATATTTTATCTCAAACTCCGTAAAAGCTATTATCAAACGGACTTTCAAACGAACGCTAAAAGGCTTATAAGCTCTATTCCCGTACCCTAACCTTCCCTTGATTAACTTCATCCCATGTCCTCTATGGGCTTTCATTGCGAGCTGGTCTATATCTGACAAGGCTCCAGGGTTTTCATTGTGGGCTTGTCTATCTCGGCCCATCCAAGCCGGGACCATATAAATTTAGTAAGGCACAAGGGTTTTCGTTCCTACTCTCCTCATCGCCAGCAGCAGAGGGATCAGCAGCAATGGTGAGCAATGCTTACTTTCTCTGCCTTTGATTAGCCGAGTCTTATGTTCTCGCATCTTCCAGAGATGAATCCTTATTCATGTTTCGACGAGATTGTGGTTTTAATATCCGGTGATCTACCATGGAAAAAAAAATCTCAGTTCATGGGATTTCAGTATTTATTTGTAGGAAGAGTTGTTGGTATACCTACATCTTACGATACTAGGCTCAGTGTGATTTAAGGTTGAAGAAGGTTCTTACGGAGCACTTGTGTTATTAATGAGCTGATAAATTCGGTGCATTTTATCCATTGAACAGGCTCCCAAAAGAGGTGTGAAGGTCCCTGCTGCCGCTGCTAAGAAGAAGCAGGTCTGTGTCGCATTTGTCAGGCCTTTAATTAAATTAACGGTTTCATTTCTGTGTAATTTATCGAAATCTTGAAATGCTCTGGCTTCCATTTTTTGTTCGATTATTGGGGTAGGTTGCCAACCCACTTTTCGAGAAGCGTCCGAAGCAATTCGGTATCGGAGGCGCATTGCCTCCTAAGAGGGACCTCACTCGATTCGTAAAGTGGCCCAAGACTGTTCAAATCCAGAGGAAAAAGAGAATCCTCAAGCAAAGGTTGAAGGTTCCCCCAGCATTGAACCAGTTCACCAAAACGCTGGATAAAAACCTTGGTATGAAAGCTGACTGAGCATCAGGATTCGTGGTTTTTTTTATTCCTGAGTCTTCTTTTACTTCTGTTATATCGTTCGAAACGTTTTTCAGTTTTTTCTTCAGGCGCCTATTGTATTATAGTGTATGATTTTGATAGTTTTGTTTTATTTATGGATTGCTGACTTGCAGTACATTTGTCATTTAGATATTTTGTTGCATCTAAATTTCAAAGAAGAAAATTAGTAACTGCATAATTCATGTGTACCAGCAAATCGAACTCATAATGGTTAATTGTTTTTTGGTCCAAGCTTTAAACTATTTTTTATCTTTGGAAGTCAAGGTCGAATAATCATCTAGATGGGTATTAACTTGAATCGCCCCTAAGATTTCGGCAGCTTGTGCATTATGTTATAATTTACACTTGATGGCATCTTACTGCACGTTCCAGAAAATGGTGCCTGAATGTGTCTAAAATCAATATTCTGGCATTTTTGGTAATGAAGACTTCTCATTTGATGATGTTAATTAATTGGTTCTTGAATATCTACGAAAATATTAGTTATTTTTTGTCTGTCATTAATTTGTCCTGACTAGTGGATGTGTTTTCGGTATTGGGGATTGAGAAATTTGTTCATATTCATGTTGCAACCAGATCTTGTGCAAAAGGCTTTACTGATTACCTTCTGTTGATGTTATTTGCAGCAACTAGCCTGTTCAAGATGCTTCTTAAGTACAGGCCTGAAGATAAAGCTGAAAAGAAAGAGCGACTCCTGAAGAGGGCTCAAGCAGAAGCAGAAGGAAAATCTACCGAAGCTAAGAAACCTATTGTTGTAAAATATGGTCTCAATCACGTCACCTACCTTATCGAGCAGGTCTGCTCCTTTCTATCAATGCATGATGATTCCATTTTCACCCCTGGCATTTGACTTAATCTTTTTCTTGCCTGGCAGAATAAGGCACAGCTGGTTGTAATTGCACATGATGTAGACCCAATTGAACTGGTTGTCTGGCTGCCAGCATTGTGCAGGAAGATGGAAATTCCCTACTGCATTGTCAAGGGCAAGGCGCGCTTGGGAACGGTAATACTGTCCCTTTGTCAAAAAGTTGTTTTCTGTAGGCATATCTCCAATTGACTGATTAGATTGTGATTAGATCTAAGTGAAATTTTTTCTTCCTTGACAGATCGTCCACAAAAAAACTGCATCGGTTTTGTGCTTGACAACAGTCAAGAACGAAGACAAATTGGAATTCTCTAAGATTCTAGAGGCGATCAAGGTAATTTATGGGTTCTTTTTAGTTGCTTTGCTCTCTCATTTTGCTTGTTGGAGAATTAACGGGCCTTTTTTATTTTGTGTATTCCTCGTGCAGGCCAACTTCAACGACAAGTATGATGAATACAGGAAGAAGTGGGGTGGTGGGATTATGGGCTCTAAATCCCAAGCCAGAACCAAGGCCAAGGAAAGGCTCCTTGCGAAGGAAGCGGCACAGAGAATGTCATAAGTTTCGTGTTTAGGAAATTTGATGATAATTTTCAAATTTAATATGTTGCTGTCGAAGTCATATCGGTTGAACGTGAGGTTTCCTCTGTTACGGACTAGAATTTAACTAGTACTCGAGTTTGATCTTGAGGCGTCCACACTTAAATAGTTATTCATGAGTTCA
>JANTPZ010002101.1:0-22419 GCA_025593235.1 Vachellia pachyceras | reverse complement strand
GGAATTGGAATTGGAGATGAATTCCATGTGGAATTCAAACTGCTCCAATTCCACCAAACCAATTCCATCTGAAAAGCAAAGATTTCCAATTCCACCTCCATAATTCCATCCTTGCCCCACATCTGACCTTCAGCAATGGACGACGACGGTGAGCTTGAGCAATGGACAATGATGGCGAGTTTGAGTAACCCAGCGACCTTTAACAACTTCCTCACCCACTACAACCGTCGGCGACCTTGAGCAACACAACGACAGCGAGCACAGTGGCGACGGTGAGCACAATGGCCTTCTACTCCTCCATCACCTTGTCTCTGGTTCACTACTGTGGCTCGTCTCTGCCCCTTCATTGAAGCCTCTTTCGTCGACGCCCTCTGCTCAGATACCTTCACACAGCAGCCACGTCTCAACCGACGCCTCCCCTGTCTTCCTTGAGTTCCAGCTCTTTCACACCCGACGCTGTCTCCAACCAACGTTCTCTGTTTTTTTCTTCTTCCAGCTCTTTCCCTGTAGCAGATGTGTAGCATCACTGGCGAACATGACGGCGACGAGATGTTGGCAGCACCGATGATCGTTATAGCAGGGAAGACGAAGGCACCGAAGACGAAAGCACTGTAGCAGTGAAGAGGCACCCAAAACGAAGGCGATGAGCTTTTTTTTTTGCTTGTTTGAATTTTTATTTTTAAATATAAAAGGGTATTTCTGTCTTTTTATATAAAAATTAGATTCCATTTCCATGACATACCAGACGCACTTTTAAACTCCATTTCCATTTTCATATCCATCTCCATTTCCATATCCATTTCCATATCCATTTCCATTTCCATCAAAACCAATTCCATTGTACCAAACGGGCCCTTAGGGATTACTCCAATGCTATTGATTTGTTGGAAATTGGTGGTACAACCTAACAAATACAATACTTTTCTGTTTACTACAAGGAATGAAAGGGATTAAATGGAACCAACATATTTGTTTGGAAGTCTATTTGAAAATAGCTTTTATGGGATTAGAAGTAAAACTTAGGTTTTCGAAAATAGATTTTAGGAGAATAATTTTTACGGATTTCGAGACAAGACCTAAGTTTTGAAAGGTGATTGTCTTTAGGAAGTTGTTGACTTTTACGGAGTTCAAGGTAAAAAGTAAGTAAGAAAGAGGAAAGAGAAAGAAAGAAAAATAAGGAAAGAGAAAATTTATTATGAGAGAATGTGTGATTTGAAAAGAAAATAGTTTTCCAAAACCTAGGTTTTAAACCTAAATTTTGTTACAAAACCGAGATTTTGAAAAATGTAAGGGCTCATTTGGAAGTTCTTTTAAAAATAACTTTTACAGATTCCGAGGTAAAACCTAAGTTTTGAAAAATAGCTTTTACGAATTTCGATGTAAAAAATAGGTAGAAAATATGAAAGAGAAATAAAGAAAAAATAAGAAAGAGAAACTTTATTAGGAGAAGTGGTGTGATTTGACAAGAAAATAGATTTTCTAAACCTAAGTTTCAAACTGAGGTTTTGTATCCAGCATAACTTTTCTGAAAAATGTGAGTACTTGAACAAAACCTAGGTTTTAGAATAAAAGCTAGGTTTTGAAATCAAATCTAGATTTTAGAAAGTGAAGAAAAACAAACTCTCAGTATTTGGACAAAACCTAAATTTTAAGAATGGGTTCCAAATGAGCCCTTACCCATGAAATTGGTATGACTTATGCTAGAAAAGGTTCCATATATAGACAATTGTGTCCTTCTTGAAGATTGAATTATTAGGCATATCACTCCATCCTTGTGAATAAATATTTTTAACCATATATTCCATCCGATATTTAATATAAAATTCCCTTTGTAATTCAATTTATTCATTAAAAAGAATATTATAATAAGGATACCAGTATTTTTTTAACTTTTATGAGAAATCAAGTGAGTTGTTCAATACATTCTAATTCATCCCAGAGGAGGGAAGTACAGATAAGCACACTTTACATTCCAACCAATATGGATCTCGCATGGTTCGAATGTCTTGGAGATATTAAACTCATGTTGATCGATTAAGATCTTAGGTTAATTAGTTAAAATATTGTGTGAATTAATTAGTTAATGACCCTCCAGTTCACATATATAGACCAGGTTTTAACCTGTGATTTATGTATAGTTAATAAGTTAAAATGGTCTATCATTCATATCATGAGTTTCCAAACGTTTTGGTGCCATCATAAAGGAGTTGGTTGCCTTTAATTAAGATGGTTTTATAGCTATTTATTTTTAAAAAAAATCATGGAGCATTTTTTATCCATTAAGAGTAGTAACTCCCATCACTACAAGAAAAATGCCATTTAGCGACGGAAAAATCCATCACTAAATGGTTATTTTCCATCAGAAAATTTTCATTTAACGACAGAAAATATTAGCGACCCTCGTTTTAGCGATTGAAAATAGTCATTTAGCGATAATGGCATTTTTCTGGTAATACATTTTTTGAAACAAATTATCATTTTTCTATATCTGATTTGGAGGAAAAGAAATCAAGTTGTATACTCAAAGATTAATTTAATTCATCATTAAATGATAAATAACTTTACGGGTATCTCTTATTACCTAAGTTATACTTGCAAGTGCTTAGATCCAATTCATTGTAACTATATATCCTCATAATTTTGATAAGAAAGTTTAAGGGAAAAAATCTTTTTGGGTTAATATAATATTTAGTTTCTCAAATTTGTTATCATTATTGTTTTGATCCATGAAGTTTGAGATAAGTAATTTTGCTCCCTAAAGGGATAAAATGGTCTAAATTTTTTATTGAATTATATAGATCAATATTTTAAAATAAAATGAAATTTGAAGGATCAAAATTAAAATGAGGGTAAACTTAAGAGACCGATAATTGCATTGATCCAAATTTTTATCTCTTATCTTTGAGGAAGATCATAACTTAGAAAATGAATTATAACTCTTTGAAGAATCTGTCAAGGGTTATGCCTCAAGAAAAATTCCTTATTAGAACAAGCTGTAACATACTATCCACTTTAATGTCATTGCTGAAGATCTTATTGCATTAACTAATTAATTTGTTTTTTGTGATTTTCGTTTATGTATTTCAAATGGTATGTCTTTCGTTCCGACTATAATACCCTTATTTTATAAAACTGGAGATTATTATGTTGTATTTTTTTACTTAACTCATGAATTGCTTTTTACTCAAAAAAAAGGAAAATTTACGATCAGGTCTCAAATAGGAGAATTAATGAATAAAAATCGACAAAAACACTATCAGGTTCCAGTAATTGGTCCGGTTGTCATTAACTGCCTCACCAGCTGTCAATAACAACTGAATTAGTTACTGCTGAGACCTTATGGTAATATCACATATCTTTCGGGCTTTTTGTTCATTAATTCTTTTTGTTGTGATCTGATTGTAAATTTAAAAAAAACAGAGATAAAGCTTAACAAATTCATGGTAGGTGATGATGGAATAAATTAGTGATTGCTCCATCATGAATTCTGGACACACAAATATAATGGCACTAATTTCAATTACATAGTGTTGTACAATCAAATTCTAAAGAAATACAAGTTCCAATTATTGTTCTCTCCCTAGTGCTTCTTGTGACTCCTGGCCCCATCAACCATAATGAAGTTTCTCATAGCTGCTTCATAAAGCAATGTTTCTATTAATTAACCTTCTTCTCCACTCCCACTTCACCTAACATGACTAAAATATAGAAAAGACAAATTAAATGTCCAATATGCTTAATCTCATGTTAGATCCAGTGAACCAAATAGAAGTATTGAAACTTGTTGAAAAGACAAGAATGACAGTAGAACTTGAAAAAATTGGGCTGCTTTACTAAATGTTCTTTGCAAAGTAAGTATAACGAATTCCAACTCAAATATAGAAAATTTTCTCATAGTAATATTACGACCTTGTAACATGAAATAATTGGGATGACCATTATCAAATGTTCATTGTAATTTAAAGTTAGAGAATATTGCAATTTGAATATAAGGAATAATCACTATCCTATGAATATTATTGCTTCTCCAACTTGCAAAAAATTAAATTGAGACTTCCCTCACTGTACTAAATCTCAACAATGGAAAGTTGTTGAGCGTTATAAAGTGTTGCAAATCTTGCTTTGCATTCTCTCATATAGTGACATTAATTAAACCACTAAAATTTTTAATATAAATCACTCTATGTATTTTAAAAATTGAGTTGAAAGTTCGTTACTTAATTAAATAATTTCATTTATCAAAAAGTTCTGATACTGTCCATCATTATCCTTAATCACAGTAAATTCCGTTAATGATCTCTTAATTAAAAGCAAATCAATGGTGTAAATGAAAGAAAATAATTAAAATAAAGACATATTTTAATGTAACTTATATTCATGATTAAAAAAAAATACTTCTTCGGCAATAAAAAACATACACTTTTTGGAATGCACTAATATCAAGAATAGGGGTAGAGTCGTCAATAAAATTGTTTTAGTTGATAAGAAATTAATTAACTTATAACTTATAAGGTAGTAAGTTTAAACGTCATATTTGTAAGTACTATTTGAACTCATAGTCACATCCTAATTGTGATAAGTTCTCAAAATCCAACTTAACGATTATTCAATGGAGAAAAACTAACGGGTAAGTGATTATATTACAATTTTATATCTTCCAGCAACTTTCCTTGACTGAATAATTTGGTTTCAAATTTCCTTTTCCTATCTTTGTTTGTTTCATATTTTGTGCACTAATATCCTTTCTGCCTGCATTCTATAGGTTCAGCACAAGGGAATTTGGAAGGGATATGAGTGGAAAATGTTGAATCCCGTTGACCCATCTCCTTAGCAGACTTTTCTCTCAAAAGATACAAACTCTTTTATCTAATTTAAAGAGATTAAATAAACTTAAAAAATTTATTTAACTATAACATATGTGATATGACATTTTTAAACTAATTATATATAATATCATAAATGATGTAAATTATTTTTTTAAAAAAAAAGATATGGTAGATAAAATGAAAAAAAAACTTACATTAAGGGTCAAAATTCACTTCTAAACTATGACTATATCGCCCTCATTACATAAAATGCCACTAGGACTAACCCACTAGCTTGTGCCAGTGCCATTATGGAATATTGTGCCATTATCCATATGGAAGTCTTGGAGGTGTTATTCTGGTCCATGCCATAGATATTGCTACACTTTGTTTCCTTCATTTAATATTTTTTCCAACATTGTCCTAATTAATTTCACATTTTTCCTCACTATCTTTTTTTTTTTGGTCAAACCTCACTATCTTTTCTCCAAGATCTAATACTCTTATTAAAATTAGGGTATTTTTTGGGTAAGTGTTACACAGTTTTTACATATACTAATAATAAATTATTGACTAAATTAAGTTTTTAATATTCGTGAATTATTTAAGTTTAGGACATGATTAAGTAAAACTAGTTGAGTAAATGACATTTTAGAAAAGAAGAGATAATTAATTTGGGAAATTTCAAATCAGGACCAGAGGTACTCTAATAATATAATTTCAGTTAAGAGAAAATTTATTAAAAAACCATTTTACTAAAATATTGTCATTTTCCATCCATAATAAAAGAGTAATATAAGTCACAAATTATTGAAACCAAATTTCTTTTTATTGAAACTTACTAGGCACTAATATGAAACTCATATTCTATTTTTTCATTATGGAACATGATGAATAAAGCTGTTTTTTTAGAAAAAAGGGTATGATAGGAAATATGGCCTTGATTTAAAAATTTTATAGCTAACACCGATCATTTAGGGTCAACAAACATTGGTTATAAAATTCATAATGATTAACCAGTTTAAAACTTTTGATTATATTAATTAAAAGACTGGTTCACAGATCTATTAATTTAATTTGACTAGCTGACTCGAACTAAGTTTTAATTTATATGAATTATTCTCAAGGAAACATTTATAAATTGCTTCTGCCAAATTGATTTCTGGTCCGTTCACATGATGAGGTACCGTCCTTGGCCGACAAATCAAGTGTTGTAATCTTTGAATATAGACAAGTGTATGAATTGCATTTTTCATTATGCAACGTTCCTTGGAGCTACTCCAAGCCCACCATATTTGACCCTCCGATCAAATAATCGAGTCTATAATTAGAGAGTCAAATCACCACCATCATCCACTGAATTGCTCTTTTTTAAACCGTATATGATCCATATCCGGTGGTAGATTCAGACCCTGGCTCAAAAGGTTTAAGATAAGTGAATTCACGATAAGCGAAACTTATTATTAATATGTTTTGAGAAGAATTTTAGTAAAAATTTAGTGGGTTCAAAATTAGCAATTAAGTAGGTGCAAAATAAATTATGCAATACGACCATATACCTAATTTTCTGGAAGCAAGAGGGTGCGGCTGAATCCACTCAATCACAAGTAGTTATGCCTACGTTTATATCTTAAAATTAAGTTTTTATTTGTTAGTTTTAGATTATTATTCAGTCTAAACAGAGAGACTGCTCGTGCTGACAACCTGTTGGCTTAACTACTAGATTGTTTGTTCAAAAAATTTTTAGATTATCAATAATAGAGTACATGCAACTTGAAGTTGAAAGACATGAGATGTTACTTTCAAAGCTCCCACTTCTCAATTAATGTATCATACTATCATGCCTGTGACTTGTGACCTTTTGTCCGCTCTACAATTTAGTCTTGCCAAACACACTCCTAACTCCGTACAATTTAGATTATTTTAACGTAGTGCTTACATGCTCATACCTGGGTTGAATTTTATTGGAGAGATATAAAATGGGGTGAGAGAGAGAGAGAGAGTTCTCAATACTTGCAGCTTTTGTGAGTTTGATATATGCTAAACATGGGAAATCCTTCTTCCTTTGTTTTCATCTTCTTGCTTCATTGTTTACTGATCTCTTTAGCTTGGAGTGAGAATGGTATCAACAGGGATAAATCTGCACTTCTTGCTTTTAAATCCTTCATCACTTCAGATCCACACAAGTTCTTAGCAAATTGGTCTGTCTCTTATTCTCCATGCAATTGGGTTGGTGTCTCGTGCAGTGCTGGTCATGGAAGGGTCAATTCCTTACATCTTAGTGGTATGAATCTCATTGGCATTATATCTCCACAGTTAGGAAATCTTTCGTATCTTGTTGAACTTGATTTGGGTAACAATAAATTTCATGGGCAAATACCGGAGGAATTGGTTCAATTACATAGATTGAAGCTGTTTAACTTGAGTTACAATGACTTTCATGGACGAGTTCCGGCATGGATAGGAGCTTTATCTACAATTCAACATTTGGATCTTTGCAATAATAGTTTTAATGGATTTATTCCTCCATCTCTGTCCAATCTATCAAGGTTGGAGACTTTGGATTTGAATTATAATTCCATTGAAGGGGTCATTCCATCTGAGATAGGAAATCTAAAGCATTTGAAGATCTTACAACTTTCAATGAACAAGCTTTCTGGAGCAATTCCCCCAACAATTTCCAACTTATCTTCACTTGAAAGACTGAGTTTGTCTTATAACACTTTATCAGGTATCTCGTAGATGATCTGTAGGATCTATATTTTTTCTTTCTATGAACAAATCTATCAAGTTATAAAGTTGATAATACTGACTCTTTGTCCTCAATTAATTATTTTCAAGGAGGCCTTCCAAGAGAGATCGGCAATCTTCAACAACTTTGGCTAATATATCTTTCAAATAATCAATTTTCTAGCTCAATACCGACTTCTATATTTAATAGTTCAGTGCTAAAGTACATTGAACTTAACAACAATAACCTGTCTGGTAGCGTCCCATCAAATTTGTGTCTTGGGGTTCCAAAACTTACAAGACTGTATGTAAATCAAAACAATCTGTCTGGTTCAATGCCCTCTATCTGGCATCAATGCAAAGAATTATTAGAGTTAGATCTAAGTAATAATAGATTCAAGGCAGGAATCATTCCAAGTGGTTTAGGAAATTTGACCAACCTCCAACTCTTAGATCTCAACGACAGCAGCTTGCAAGGTACGTTTTTTGGTCATCTTAATCTAGCTTTTGTCCGTATATGTCTCTCTCTCTCTCTCTCTCTCTCAAGCGTGTTCACGACACAGAAATGAAGGCAGAGAATTGGTGTAAAATATCATACATGGTTCTTCCACACACACTCTCTCTCTCTCTCTCTCTCTCACTCACTCTCACGAACAACATATATTTTGGCCAGCAGGACATGCATGTACACACTTATGCGTATATATAGAGGACAACTTAGCTCATGTTAGTTATATCTATTAAACCAAGCTCACATGTGTGGATTTACAATTATACACGTATATTCTAATAACAACTAACAATAGTAAAAGAGTAAGTACCCATATGAAAGTAGATAAATCTTAAGGCTAAACTATACTCTTAGTCCTTTATGTTTGCGTCAGGTCTCATTTTAGTCCTTTAAGTTTGAAAAGTGCACTTTCAGTCCCTCAAACTTAATGCCGTTAGTTTCTACTAACTGAAATTGCCGACTCATCAAATTTAATTGATGTCCATGCAATAAAATGTTAACAAAACATACTCACATTTTAATTTAATAATATAATAAATTTGATATTTTAAATTGTGTAAAATAAAAAAGATTTAAAATAACAGCGTTAAGTTTAATGAGTCGGCAATTTCCGTTAAGAGAGACTAACGGTGTTAAGTTTGAGGGACTAAAATTGCACTTTTTAAACTTAAAAGACTAAAGTGAAATTTAACGTAAATATAAAGGACTAAAAGTATATTGTAGCCTAAATCCTAATTTACATTGTAGAAGTTGATATAAAAATTTTTAAGTGTTTGTATTTATAATAAGTGTGATTGGAATTCCTGACCTAATGATAGATATAACCAATTTAACCTAAATTTTCTCAATATATTATAACACTAAGAAGAAGATGGGATATATTCGGCAAAAAAAAAAAACAGAAGAAGAAGATGGGATATATGATTTCATAACGATTTCTTGCTTCATTATGTAATTTTATCTCATTTTTACTCCTCCCAAACATGCCATGATCAAGTTCACGTCAACTGTATAAATGTCGTTGATAAGAGACTTAGCCTTACACATGCAGCTTTAATTTAATATTTGCTCATTTTAAATTTTAAATAGGTGAAATTCCACTGTCTCTTTTCAACATTTCTTCGTTGACACAAATAAATCTAGGTCGAAACAATCTACAAGGTAATATCCCAATATCAATTGGCAATTGGGTGTTTCTGGAAAGGTTAGATCTAAGTTACAACTTCTTTACAGGTATGCTTTATTCATTCATATAAAAATTATAGCTTTTCCAAGGTATACTTTCACTACCAGAAAAATGTCATGTAGCGTATTTTCCGTTGCTAAAACGATAGTCACTAATATTTTCCGTCACTAATTAAAATTTTTTTAAAGGAAAATAGCCATTTATTAGCGATAAATTTTTCTGTCACTAAATGATATTTTTCTGATAGTATTTTATGCTTAAAATTCCACTTGTTAAATGCCTCTTTAAAGTTGACACTCAAACGTAGGCTTAATAAGATCGATAACAAAGGGAAAGAAACATAGGTTTAAAATAAGCATGGTTTGGATTATTGTCATTATAGTAGTGATGATTATAATTTTTCTCACTTTAATTTTCTACAGGAGAAATTCCATCATCTCTCTTCAATATATCTTCTTTAACAGTAGCATATTTAACAAGCAATAAATTAAAAGGTAGGCTACCATCATCAATCGGTAACTGCAAGTTCCTGGAATATTTATATCTAGAAGAAAACTCCTTGACAGGTATGTGTTCAATCCACTCTATAATTAATTTTATTCTTAAGCAAAATTCCATTTATTATATACTTCTCCGGTCTTTAATGTAAGGCATAATTAGATAGTTGATATTAATTCTAAATGTAAGATATCATTCACATATTTTTATTAGTTTTTCTAAATTAAACTTATTGATATTCTCACAACAATAATCAAACATGTGATGACAGGAGAGAATTAAGAAAGATGATTATGATATTTTAGAAAAAATATATTATATTAACTAATTTAACTAACTTCTTTAATATAATTAAGTTTGTTAATTAAGTTTTACATTAAAGACAGCAAGAGAAGAAGAAAAACATCTGGATATGTGCGAAAGCAAGCTTTGTTCCATATTTGGGGTGTTTGGCACAGCAATTGAACGCCCAAAAGTACGTTCAACAGTGCCTTTCCGCAAAACGAGATAATTTCCTTCACACTTTACCTCGTAAATGGTAAAAGTACTTCTCCACCACTTTCCCAAACGGACCCATTATCACCAACATTTCTGATTGAAAATACTTTAATTCTTTAAATCAAAATAAAAAAGTTCTTTTACGCTTATTATATATCTTGTAGCAGAATCAGTTTTCTATAACTTAGAACAGGGATTCATTTGAAAAATGCTTGCAAGACGAAAAGGGCACGTGGGTTTTACTAAAATATAGACTAAACAAGCACTATCAGAAAAATACCATTTAGGCTATTTTCCGTCGTTAAAATGAGGATCGCTAATATTTTCCATCGCTACATGAAAATTTTCTGATGAAAAATAGCTATTTAGCGATGGATTCTAAATGTCATTTTTTTTGTAGTGAAGCAAGGTATATGGATTATACTAAAAGGCATATTAATAGTGTAAAATTATCTTTTCGCTCACATTTAATTTTAAACAGGAGAAATTCCATCATCTCTCTTCAACATTTCTTCTCTAAGAGAAGTGTATTTAACAACGAACAATTTAAATGGTAGTCTACCAATGTCAATTGGTAATCAGACAATGCTTGAATATTTATATCTTGGTGAGAACTCCTTCACAGGTATGGTCAATCTACTCATCCATCAATTTTTTGCTTTAACGAAATTCCATTTATTATTTACAAAATTTGTTCAAGGTGAAATTCAGAAATTGTGATTTTTTTTTCCTAGGTGAAATTCCTCGGTTTATTTTCAACACACCTTCTTTGATAGAGGTTTTCCTTTACAACAACCATTTTAATGGTGATTTGCCAGACGATATGTGCCATCAACTACCTTCAATTGAAGTCTTTGGGGCTGTAAATAATCAATTAAAGGGAACTATTCCAAAATCAATAAGTAATTGCACATCTTTACTAGCCATATTACTGGGGATGAATTCATTTTCAGGTATGCCTAAAATTATACACACCTTTCTATTTGTGTGTATTTTTTTATAACTTCATCGCATGTTTTGATTTTTCATTCAAACATACTAATCTGAAAAGAAATGATTAGCATAGCGAAAATTTGAAAGGACTCAAAATGAGAAATTTGGAGTTTTCTTGTAATAGTCTGTTATATATTTACACACACACACACAAAACATATTACCTGCTTTTTAAATTTTCTCGCGACTCTGTTCTATATCATATAAATGTTACCATCCATCAGTTTTTTTTTTGAGTGAATTATGCATCGGCTTTTTGTTTCCAGGGTTTATACCTAATGAGATAGGCATTCTTGATAAGCTTGAAGAGTTGGATTTATCAGAAAATGATTTCAAAGGGTCCTTTCCTTCCCATATATTCAACATTTCGGCATTGAGATATGTCTCACTGACAAATAATTCCCTCTCTAGCTCTCTACCATCAAGTTTAGGGATTAGCCTTCCCAGCTTGGAGGAATTGAAGTTGGGACATAATCAACTTATTGGACAAATTCCAAAAAGCATCTCAAATGCTACACAACTCAGCTGGTTAGATTTATCTTGGAATAAATTCAGTGGAGTTATACCTGATGTATTTGGGAATTTGACAAACTTGACGGCTTTGTATTTAGATGGCAATGATTTGAATGGTTTGATTCCAAATACGATTAACAGACTAGAAAGCCTTCAACATTTAAGTCTTAGCAACAATAGACTGCAAGGATCCATCATAAATGAATTGTGCCAAATCAAAAGTTTGAGTGAGTTGTCTCTAGCCAAAAACATGTTTTCAGGAATGATTCCAAGCTGCCTCATAAACACTTCTTTGAGAAAGTTGGATTTAAGTTCTAACAAATTGATTTCTGATATACCCTCTTCTCTTTGGAGTCTTGAAGATATATTAGTTATAGACTTATCCTCCAATGCATTGAGCGGAAGAATTCCTCCTGAGGTATCAAACTTGAAAGCGATTACAGTCTTGAACTTGTCAAGAAACCAAATTGTAGGAAACGTTCCTACAACTATGGGTGGCTTGAAAACTTTGTTTAACCTATCTTTGGCTCATAACAAATTACAAGGATCTATTCCTGAATCCCTTGGTGGCATGGTAAGCTTGGAGTTCTTGGATCTTTCTCAAAATTACTTGTCTGGTGTGATTCCAAAGTCATTGGAGTCACTTGCCCATCTAAAATACATTAACCTTTCGTACAATTTATTGCAAGGTGAAATTCCAAATGGTGGATCTTTTGAAAATTTTACAGCTGATTCTTTTATGATGAATGGCGATCTTTGTGGGAAGCCCCAACTACTAGTTCATCCATGTAGGAAAGGAAACAAGCATAACTCAAGTAAATTTATGTTGTTGATAGCATGCTTATTGCCTATCATGGTTGTCACTTTGGTTACTGTTTTATATATCGTCTTTCTAAAGCATAAGAGAGCCCATGGTAATGTTTCAAATGATAAGGATTTAATAAATGCTGAGGCGCCAATAAGGATATCTTATTATGAGCTTCTACGAGGAACAAATGGATTTGATGAGAGTAATTTTCTTGGAAGGGGAAGCTTTGGATCAGTTTACAAGGCGACTATTCAAAATGGAAAAATGGTTGCTGTGAAAGTATTCAACTCCAGCCTAGAAGGAGCACTAAGAAGTTTTGATACCGAATGTGCTACTTTGTGCAATTTACGTCATCGCAATCTCATTAAGATAATTAGTTATTGCTCAAATGGTGAATTTAAATCCATAATAATGGAATTCATGTCAAATGGGAGTCTTGAAAAATGGTTGCACTCTAATAATGATTATTTGGATATCTTGCAAAGGTTAAATGTAATGATTGATGTGGCAGTTGCTTTGGATTATCTTCATCATGGTTCTCCTACACCAGTTGTTCATTGTGATATTAAACCAAGTAACATTTTGTTGGATGACGATATGGTGGCTCACCTTAGTGATTTTGGTATTGCTAAATTGTTAGATGAAGGGCATATGGAAATTTATACCAGGACTTTGGCTACAATAGGCTATATGGCACCAGGTAACTATTCAATAACAAATTATTTATTATGTAATTTCTATTTTTTACTCCATGTTCCATGAAATCTTATATTTTTCTACTACCACCAAATACTTGTCGTTTTTACATGTGATTATCTATACTTTTGGAATAAAAAAACTACACATTCTTTTTTTGTCATGATGGATTTTTATTGATTGTTGAACTTGACACACAGAGTATGGATCACAAGGAATTGTTTCCTTTAAAGGTGATGTATATAGTTACGGCATTTTGTTGATGGAAATGCTTACAAGAAAGAAACCGACGGATGAGATGTTTGTTCAAGATCTGAGTTTGAAAGATTGGGTTAATAAATCAACACCTCATTCCATCATCAATATCATAGATGCCAATTTGTTGCCTAAAGATGATGATACAGATAGTGGTAGCATACTGTCACATATATCGCCACTTCTTGAGTTGGCCTTAAATTGTTGCATTGACTCACCGGGAGCACGAATTGATATGAAGGATGTGGTAGTATTGCTTAACAAAATCAAGAACTCGTTTATAAAAAATGTTAGAGGCACCACTTACCACTCGAGCAATTGTTAAATCAAATTATAATTTTGTTTTCTTTTGCATTGTTTTTTTCCTTTTATTTTCTGTTGAAATTTTAACCTCGGAAAATGGAGTGTTGATGTTTTTGTGTTATATTTTATGATGCATTTAAATTTTGAACATATTGCCATGTTGCAAATTTAGTTACTATTGCATTTCAACAATGAGAACATTAAATCTTTATCTATTGTAAACTGGGGACTATTTATAATTAGAGTGGTTGAGTTGGACTAATTAGAAGAAGAATAAAGGACCAATCAAATTGTGAGTACAAACTTTAGAGAAATAAGTTGATTGATTGATGATTATAGTTTTATTTTAACATTCACAGTATATATATCTAAATGAGTTAGAAGATTATTATCTCAAGCTCATTAATTATGTGCATGTTTGAGAAGAACTTCTTCCCAACGGCATATTCAATCCAAGATAAAACCATCTCAAAAATCTATAAAAAAACATCTTGAAATTCGTAAATTCTTCTTGGATTACGTAAATTTTTCTTGGAATCCGTAAACTCTTTTCTCCCAATGGATTCCCAAATACACCCTGTATATAGATAAATTTATGACGTAGAAATTGTTACTGACATACTCCCATTTTTAACATTTCAAGGAACCAATTCAAAATAAAATTGGTCACCTTTCACAATTGAAGATGTTAGATCTGTGAAATAATTCACTTTCAGGTTGTATACCATCTTCATTATTCAATAATTTAGAATTGCAATAGTTGCCCCTCTTTCAAAATCGATTATGTGTGTTTGGGAATCCATTGGGAGAAAGGAGTTTACTGATTCTGAGAAGAATTTACGGAATCCAAGAAGACTTTATGGATTTCGATATGCTTTTTATCTTGGCTTACGTGCATCGCTGAAAAAGATTTTTCAAACATGCACTATATTGTGCTTGAAAATCTGTTGGGAGAACGATTTACCGATTTTGAGGTAAGTATATAAGAGAAGTTTTGTTCCAGCTTGCATACAACGTGACTGGGAATTACTTTCCAAACATAAAATGTTTAATGTGAATCAAAATGATTTGATTGGTGACATGCCATCTACTTGGCATCAATGCAAGGAAATGAAATTTCTAGGATGTATACATACCAAGCACATTGGAAATTTAACCAATCTTTAAATCTTATATCTCTTGAGCAACAACATGAAAGGTATGAGTGTTATAATCATAAACCCTGGATAAGTTAATTGTTTTTTTAATTATTATGTTGATTTTAAATTTATTTTTGTGTCCTTAGGTTATTAATTTTTAATGTAAATATTAATTCTATTATGATGAACAATTATTCGACTGGATTACATTCAAAAACACGGACGATATGATGATAACCTGTAATTCAAATGGCAATTTTTATAAGTGACCAACTACAAAAAATTTATCAATCCAAGCTAAATTTAATAAATTAAATACAATTATTCAGTTTACAAGAATTTTGTAGTTGGTGTCTTATGATAAAAACTAGGGGATATGTTGGTGATTTTGTTTAGATATACAAACATATGTTGTTATTTATAAGAAACCTTAATAGCTTGTATGAAATTTTTAATATAAACAATTATAAGCACTTAAAAGATATTTTCACACAAATCGAAATAAAATATATCTTATAAACTTATCTTGAACTCCGTAAAATCACTTAAAATAAACTAATCTAAATACTCATAGTTGGTCTCTTCCTCACTCACTCATTCCCCCCTAATATATAAAGGTGCTTTTGAAAATAAATTGCACTTTTACATATTTATTATATCATTTCTTGCTATGGAGCCCCCAAAGGAGTTGTGGATACTGCTGTACGAACATTAGATGCTGGAACAAATCCCATAAATCAAATCGCTTTTTCAAGAAATACGAGACATCTAATCCATTATCTATTTTCCATCGAGCAATACGTGAAGTAACTTCCGATATAGCAGTAAAAGCAAAATGTGTAGGCGGATCAACTCATCAAGTTCCCATTGAAATAGGATCCACACAAGGAAAAGCACTTGCCATTCGTTGGTTATTAGGGGAATCCCGAAAACGTCCGAAAGAAAGAAACAGTTTAAATTACAACTCCTTTGTAGGTATAGGTATGCTCATTCTTCTCGTCCATCAATTCTCTTCCATACCAAAATTCCATGTATTATCTGCAAAGCTTGTTCTATATCATCTCCAAAATTTCTAATTGAAAGTACCTTCGTTCCTTAAATGGACATATTTTTTATCATTTAACAGAATCAGTTTTTCATAATCAATAGTATCTTAAAATGTTAAACCGCATAGGCTTCTTTTGTGGAATGCTAGATAATAAAAAAGTAGAGCCCCAAAACATTCAATTCATTCTAGGGAGGGAGAATAGATACTAAGGTTATAATCTAAGCATTAGCTTGACATGAATTGTTGCTAATTCATTCATGTATACACCGAAGGCATACCTACACGCACATACACCAAATTTACAAGAAACTCATAAGTTGTGTATTTTTAGTCAGGTGAAATTCCTCAATCTATTTTCACATCTTCCTTGAGAGAGGTTCACCTTTCTTATAACCATTTAAACAATAATTTGCCAGAAGATATGTACTATCAACTCCCTTTACTTGAAATCTTTCATGTTGTTGATAATTATTTAGAAGGAAATATTTCAAAATCAACGAGGAATTGCAAATTTTTGCTAAGCTTACTTTTGGATCTGAACTCATTTTCAGGTATGCTTAAAACCATGCACACCTTTTTACAAGTTTTCTTTTAATAACTTTATCACATGTTTATATTTTCCTTCAAATAAGCTAATATGAAAAAGAAAAGATTGTAATATATAAAATTTAATGATGTTTTTACACACAAAATAATACCTATCCCATCATTCTTATTTGATAAATTAGAAAAAAAAATGAAGAGTTTTTATTTCGATTTATGTGAATATATTTCTTCAATCCCATCATAAATAGGCTCGAAAAAGGCCAACTACTGAATAAACAGCCTTCACCTATCACCGAATCATCCATTATTCATTAAAAAATATTCACAAATAAGAAAAATTAAAAACAAAAAACAATAACTTATTTTTTAAAAAAAAATCTGATCTTGGGGCTAAATTGAAATTCACCCTTCTTTTTTCAATCCAGGTCAGTGATCCCAAAACAGTTGTAGCAAGTTATCTACATGGGCTTTGCTGCATGCGTTAGGCTTGGTTTATAAAGCATTCATCTTTTTTTTTTTTCATCTATATGATTGTTTTTAATTAAAAGGAAATTTAGTTTTAGGTCCCAAATAAGAACTTATTTAAGGAATGATCCCATGGATAAAAATATTTATTCTGAAGTCCCATTGACAACACATGCTGTTATCAATATAAGGACCTCATGTTGTCAATAAGACCTCAGAATAAATATTTTCATCCATGGGACTATTTTTTAAATAAGTTCCTTATTTGAAATCTAAGACTAAATTTCCCTTTAGTTAATAATAAGTATTCTTCTATTAGAAATAATATTTCGAGTATATCATCACACATCTTCCATAGGAAATTCAAACATTGGTTCTCGAGATTAATACCTTGGACTAAACCCAATCACAATTAGTATATGATGTCATTGTTAAAAAAAAAAAATACTTGCATCTTACTTTAATCAAAACCAAAGTCCAGAAGGAACGATGTATGTGCTTAATGAGAAAAACCAAATAGGGCGGAAGCCATTGAATAGCGAAGAAATATTTTCAATTTGCCCACACAAAATCTAAGAAATTAAAAAAAAAAAAAAGAAACTAAAAATTGTTTTTTATTTTTCACTTTTTACAAATGAATTCATGTTTTTCAAAACGTTTTTTTTTTGTTTTTAAAACAAGAAAAAAAAATGCTACCCTATATTGAAGGTTTTTATGGAACCTTGCCACAGTTGCTCGGGAAAAAAACAGGCAAAAAGAAAGCATATCAGTGACCGAAGGCTTTAACTCTTATAATCTCCACGTGTCACTTACCTATGGGGTTTTCGTTGCCTTGAATGGCAGGTGAAGAATTCCGTCTGGGAGAATCTATCACGAAGATGACACAAACCGTTTCCGACGAAAGTTTTCTTGGAAAGCTCCAGAAAATGGAAGTTTTGTACGGCGGATTGTAAAATAGCACTCCTTGTTTCATCTGGGAAAGCTCAAGAAAATGCCTAGAAACGGTGATGAAGAGAGCGTTCACGGAGCTTCGTCGTCGAGCACACGGATCAGAGCCAGACCGGATCCTTTCTTGGTGACGTGTAGGTGCTTCAGTTTATTGACCTGTTTGGCCGCCATCCTTTGCATCGCCGTCAATGTCCTCTCTGCTGTGCGCTCCTTCCAGAACGGATCTGATGTGCGTTACTTTTTACTTTCTCTCCCTTTGTGCTGTTTCCTTTCCCTTGTGTGTGTTGTATTAAATTTTACTTCATCTTGCTTTCGCTGGTTGTTTCTCGTTGTTGTGATTGGAATTTTAGGTTTTCGATGGCATATTCCGGTGTTACGCAGTGTTGATAGCTTTTATTGTGGTTGTGGCCGAAACGGAATGGACTTTCATAACCAAGTTCTGGCAGGTTCCTTTCTTTACATTACAGTTTAATCTTTTAGCTTCTTGAGTAATTTGGTCGTTATTCGTTAATGATCATTATAAGTCTGTGGGTTGCATTTGAATTTCTTGGTGTTACCTTAATTTTTCTTTCTATTGTATAAGTGAATTTTGCTGCATTTTACAGGTTTTGGGATATTGGGTTGGCAGGGGTATGCTGCAAATTTTGTAAGTCTATGTTTTACTGGGATTTTCGGTTAGTTTTCCATAATGTTCTTATTTTGATGAGCTTATCTGCATTTGCCTTGACCATCGACACCTTAAACAACAACGTATAGATTGTAAACATATAAAAGTATTAAACATGTTGAGTTGGTGAATTCTATCTGTGGTAATGGCAGACTTATTGTACTAATTAGCTTTGGCCATTGATAAATGCTAATATTAATGAGAGGTGTGATTAATTATTAATATTTTGTTTGAATTCTAAAAAATGTTGTGAGACTTATCACTGAACAGGGGCTAATTATGTTTTGTATTTTTGGTAGAGAAATGAGGCTCAAAGCCTACAAATCAGACAAAACATCAGTACAACAGAAAACAAAATAAAAAACCACAAAACAATCAACCACCTCTTTCTACCATTTATCAGGAAAACATAAAAGGCCAATTGGTCCCACATCAAATTATGTTAATATTAAGACACATATACCTTGTCTGGATCCTGAAACACAGTTTTCTTTCTGCAGTGTTGCGGTAATGACAAGGGCTTTCCCTGACTACCTTGGGAAGAGAAAGGATCTGATTCTTCTTCAGAATATATCATGCTATTTGCTTCTTGCTTGTGGCTTAGTTTATGTTGTCTCGGTAAGATTTTTTTTTGCTGACAGCCAACTATTAGAAGGTGTGAGCTGAGTTTTGATTCTTTTTGTATGGCACATTTCTTATTGGTAACTTTCAATGAAATGATTTATATTTATACTCATCAGTTTATTATTTACATGCACACTCTTTTACTTTATTGAGAAAATTATAGACGTCAAAACACTAAATTCTTTGATTTGGCAAAACCAAAACTAGTCCATGTTATAATTTTTAGGGACTTTCTAACCTTGCTTACTTTGTAATTACCAATTCAGGGAATACTGTGCATTGGTTTTCTGAAACGTACCCGTCAGCAGCAGGAAATCACAAGAGAGCAAGCAATCAAGGATCTAGAGGTAGGCTGTTAACCTGCTATATTATGACATATTTTTGGGCTGATTTCTGTTTACGTGACTATATCTTTAGTTGTCTCTCATAACTATAAATGAGATCCTAATAAACATCTCGCCCAAACCACAAATTAGTGATGCTAATGAACTAGAGACAAGAAAGATATCAAATTTTCTTTTGTCACTCTGCTGCATTCAAGTCTAAACAGAAACTTGATGTATTTGATCACTCTGCATTGACTCTTGGAATTTTCTTGACACTAGAATGCGCAAGTAGTTGGTTACATAATCATGCGGGACTTAAAAAACTTAAAGGCACAGAGATGGTATAACCGCATTTTTTGCCTGTTAAATTATTATTCTAGTCAATTATTGCAAGAATCTCTCCTCTTGTTTTCGGATTGTTGTTCCTCTAAAGTGCATCATTGATGGTGGAAATTGCCCTGATAGAATTTGGGCTTTTTATCTGCTTATTCTCCATTTCATAAAAACATTGCTCTTATTATAAATGTTACATGCTTTTATTGCCACTTACCAGGAGTTGCAACGGCGTAAAGAGGAGCTTGAACAACTGCTTCTCCCAGAAAATGTTTGAAGCTTTTCAAATGAATTGTGACTGACTAACTCATTACTTAGCTTTAAGGTATATTCACTTTTTTTTGGGGGGGGGGGGGAGGAGCTTGAATTTTGGTTACTGATTTGCTGTCTGTTGCGATTGGAGCTACTTCCACGGGCAAAAAGCATGGATCTGGATGTTTGTTTTTACTGTTTCGTACAATTAGGTGGTCCGCCGTAGGTAAAAAGTGAAATTTGTTCTGTAAGTCAGACACTTGAAGTAAATAGGTAACAGTTACTATACCCAATTCTCCTGTTCTGATTTGTAAATTAAACTAGACTTTACTTCCCCTGGGATGCATGGGAAGATTAAAAATTAATAATGATTCGTTATTGATAACAATTATAATCCATTTTTCCATAACGGTACTAAATAATTAAAAGAAATTCCTGAACATATCAAGATTAAAAAAAATGCTTACTGTATGTTGTCAAACCTTTTGGCTTCAGATATAATACTTATTGAATCAGCTTATTTTAAGAGATTTTGTGTTGTATATGTAAAATATTTGTGAGAAAAATTTTGTTTTTGTATAACTAATATAATTTATTTTGAGTGTTGCCAGGCCCATGTATAGTATTTCCTCCATCTAAAGCTAAAATTTCTTTTATGAGCAAATCACAACTCAATCTTTAAGAAAAATCTTGTGTGAAAATCAAAAGATGAAAACTTGGTGTGGTATGAGAATTGAAAGAAACAGCGCTTCAAAAAACTGGCAACGATGATAACTCTAAGGTTAAGATAGTCCTGTGGTGAAAATGCTCTATTTTAAATTTTTTGGGTTTAAAATAACCCTTTGATAACTTTCTTGTGACTGGTGCCAATTTGAAAAAATTTTCAGGTTTATTTTTACCCTAATGTGGTTACCCCAATATGATTACCTTTATTAAGCAGTCTCATGTGGTTACTTGCCCATGTTAAATTTCGTAGGTAAGAGATAATACTATTTCAAAAATCTGCGACATACAGGATCTACGGCATCATTTATAACTTTCAAGTAATACAAGTTATTATAGATTTCTATAGTAAATTGATGTATTGGTAATGATAACTAGAATGATTTGCGTGAATTTACGTAAAAATTGGAGATGACTTATCATATTTATGGGTTATAAATAATGTGATTTGTTACCATTTTATAATGCATTGAAGTTTTTTTAATTAAAAAAAAATTGAACCCTGAATCTCTCAATTGAAGTTCTTCCAATTGAGTGATATCATCAAATAGATAGCCAAAAAAATAACTGATTATTAAATTCTCTACTTGTTGCTTTTTAAAAATATTTTAACTTGCCTTTTAACATTATTGGGTCACAATCTAATGGTTAATACCTCTCAATATTGAAGCTTAATTAAGGGCGTTCAACCTAGGACAATTAACTTCCCATCGGAGGTAATCCTATTTGATATTCTATCGTATACTTAACACAGGTATATCTCTTAATGAAGATTCTAATCTTGATTAAGTATGTTATGAAGGATTAATTCCTTTCGTTAAACTCAATTTCCATTACTAATTGAGATTTAAATTGATTGACTTGTTTTATTTTTCTTTACAAAAAAGTTAAGGTGAGTTGGGTCTCTGGGCTCACCAGGGGTAGGGCATAATTTCAGACTCAGAGTATTTGCAAAACTACTTATAGATTACTGATTGTGTTTGTTTGGAAAAGCCTATTTACTTCTCAAAAGTACATTCAACAGTGTTTTTCTATAAAATGAGATAATCATCTCCATATATTTACCTCTACTTACGTAAAAGTACTATCTACCGTATTTCCAAACGGATCCACCACAATGTGACTTGAATTAAATAACCTTACGGCCGGTGAGCGTGGTTTTCTTTTAGCCAATCATGCACTCTCATCGGAACCCCAAAAAAATAACGCCGAGAAGCCCAAGATTAAAGGTCCAAAGATATAATGCCTCTTTCGAAAGGTAAGTTTTCAAATTTTCCATGCCCCTCGTCGCTTCCCGCTTTCCAAAAAACCAAATCTTGCTTGAGCAACTCTGTCTCTCTTCGAGATCCATCAATGCCTCTTTCGAAAGGTAAGTTCCATCAATGTCTGTAAGAAAACCGTCACTTCATAGATTTCTCATCCTAACCATCCATTCTCATTTTCAGGGTAACGTCTTCTTGGTTCCTTTCCTTCCTCCCGTTCGGTTGTTAAGAAACTGATTCGAATTTTAAAGCTGTCACATTCCTCGCTTGCTTTTCATTTATAGGCAAGT
>JANTPZ010002100.1:0-17504 GCA_025593235.1 Vachellia pachyceras | reverse complement strand
TAATTTAATAATATAATAAATTTGATATTTTAAATTATGTAAAATAAAAAATATCTAAAATAACAGCGTTAAGTTTGATGAGTCAGCAATTTCCGTTAGGAGAGACTAACGGCGTTAAGTTTGAGGGACTAAAAGTGCACTTTTTAAACTTAAAGGATCAAAGTGAAATCTGACGCAAACATAAAGGATTAAAAGTATACTTTAGCCTATGTATATATATATATATATATGTCAATTTCATACGAGTCCCTGAGTCAACGATACTAATGGAAAATTAACTATCTCACACCACTTCCTCCTCTCAATCCGCCGATGATAAGCATCTTATTTTGATTACCCTATCCTCTCCGATCTCAATCCTACAACAACATCGTTGTCCTACATCTACCTTGATATCTATATTATTCACACACATTTGTGTGTGTGTGTGTCTTAACACCCTTAATCTAAATAGACTTTCTTCAAAATCTTCTGTTCTTGTTGGATACAACAGTAGGTGGTTCATTTAGACACTTGATCACGAGGAATTATGAAGTAAAGAAGAGAGCTTGATTAGTGGGCGTGTGGGTTTTTGCCTCTTTTTCTTGTTTTCATCAATGATTTTTGGCCCTGCCCATGAGAGACCAATCAGGATCTTCCTTGGAAATCTAAGTTCAGAAGAAGAAGGAAAGGGGTTATGAAGTTACAAATTCAAAACCATTGCCCCCCCTCTCTCTCTCTGCAGAGACAAGGAAGTTTAGGTTTTCTTTTTTCCTGCAGCAGTTGAACTAAACCTTTCTTCCTCAGAAACACAACCACTACCACAATAGGTCCCCCACCAAACCTAAAGCAAACCCATCATCATTCATATCGGTCTCTCCCTCATTCCACAGGCTCTTCTTGTTCTTAATTATTAATTATTATTCATCTCTAGTTGTTCATATGGGTACAGATCAAGAGTTCAGCTTCCCCGCCATTAATGACTCTTTTTCTTTCTCCATTGATTCTCCTCCTCTCTGGAATCTATCTCCTGCAACTTCTCCTAATCCCTATGGAGGTCTCATCAGAGAAGGCCAGAGGAAGAGCTTCTCATGTATAGAGATTGGCAGGCTTGTGAGAAACGAAGAAGAAGATGATGAAGAGAAGCAGAAGATGGATTTGTTGTGGGAAGATTTCAATGAGGAATTGCCTTCTTCAAGAGTTAATAATGCATCACCATCGTCGTCTACGTCTTCCTCTTCTTTTTCAAGAGAGAAGGTTGAATTCAGGACAGTGGGAACGAGATCAAGGAATCGTAATGTTTCTGGTGCTCTGATTCTTCCTTCTAAGAACAACAACAATGGTGGTAACAAGAATCGGAATCATAATAATAATAATAATAAGCCCGGCATGGTGGTGCTTGTGAAGGTTCTCAAGAAACTGTTCTCTGTTAGTAATTCCAAGAGGAAACCCAGAAAGAGAGTAATATAGGCTAGTTTTTGTAATTATATTGGGAGCTGGGATTTGTGGTGTGAATGAAATTTTCTTTTCTTTTATTTTTTCTGGCTATGTCGATTGATGTACATGTGTATTTTTTTTGGGGGGTGCTTTTGGTTTTGATCCAATTAGGAGGAATTGAAGAGTTGAGACTTGAACTTTGAAGGATGCATGATTCAGCCATTCATAATGTGATATGTGAAATAGTAAATATAATTAAGGAGAGACCTTTGTTTTTTTTTTTTTGTGAGAAAATTTGTGTTCTTTTGATGAAGTATGTATCTTTTCCTGTTCTCAGTTTCGTTCTCTTATTTGTCTTCTTTCAGCTTTCTTTAGTTTCAGGGAAATTCATGAAATGTTGTTCCATATGTTGATATATATATATATATATATATATATATATAGATCAAGCAAGTTACATTTTTGATCCTATCAATTTACAATAAATTCCATGACAATGTCTTAAGTTTATAAAGTGTATTTAAACATGCTTAAATTTTAATATGTAAAAATGGTTATGTTGAAAAATTAAAATTCTAACATGATTTGGCATAATTTAATTGCAAAGTGGGATAACTTCTTATAATTAGTATTTTCTGTTAAATAAAACTAATAGCATTAAGATTAAATGATTAAAAATACACTTTATAAATTTAAGAAATTAAATTGAAATTTAATGTGAATTTAAAGGGTGAAACATATTCTTCAATTTTTTTTCACTTTGAGGTGGGCCAAAAAATAATTTGGTTCCCCAAATGTAATTTGAACTACAAGGTCTTCCCAATAACCGTTCACCAAAAAAAAATGTCTCGCCTAGTACAAATAGATGAGATCATATGCAATGAGGCTTTACTATGGGCTCGTTTTACATGAGCCCGAATGGTTTGTGGGCCAAGCAATTCAAATATCGCATCTGGCCCAAACAATATAATCAATTCATGAATCAATTTTAATTTTTAAAAAAATAAAAAAATCGGCTAACCCGCTGCTGATGTGGATTATTTGTTTTTATAATTATTGTGATTAGGTCCCCATCAAATAATTATTGAGAACTGCAATAAATTGGAACGGATTTACCCATCATCCGTGGGCTTAACTGCCGAAGGAATTGTGTTAGTACTCTCACTTATAAGGGAGAGAGTTCAATCTTGGAAAGTGCCACTTTGTTGTGACTCCAGTCACGGCGTTTGGGGAAGCATCACCACAATTTAGTGAAGTTGGGTTAACATATCCAGTGGATCATGAGTTAAATACGCTGCTCTTGGATTGTGGGTGAACCCAACCCCTTTCCTAAAAATCTCGTAACAAAAAAAAAATTGGAACGGATTTAAATGTTGTCATATGCTGAATAATCTGCTTGTGCATGATGTATTGCTGGTATCAGGGTTCTACTTAATGATGTTTGACTATTCCTGAACTTCTGTGAAGAAGGTTCCAAAATATTCTGGCCCATTTAGATTAATAGTAAAAGCTACTATTTCAACATGATTTACGATCTACAAAGTAAGTATGTTGAATGAATTTTATCTCGATTTTAGTATGGGTTTTATTAAGAACCAATTTTATCCTCAAAGTTTTCATACAAGAGTTGTGCATATTCATCATAAACTTTTTTTTACATCTAAACACCCCCATAGCTCAGCTTGTACACAAGAACTTACATGAGAAAATTGGGTTGTAACCCTTTTTGCACCACTTCTTCTGATCGTAAACATAAGAATTAATTAATAGATGTTTATTTTAATGTTATGTAAATATAATACAAATATCAGTCAATTTTATCTCTCAAATTTATAATTTTCTCTAGCTAAACCATCGATTCCTATTGATATTACATTTCACGCTAAGGAATAGTTATAATGTAAGTGATTAGATACGGTATTTTAAAGAAATCAACGTACATTTGTTTACTGAGTATTATTTTACTACTTTTTTGAGTTTTTGTATATAAATTATATAGCTACTACTAGGTTAGAGATATTTTTTTAGCTAATTGGAGCTTAACTTGAAGGGCGTTCCCTCCCTTGGAGCTTTCACAAAAGACTTGTTGGACTCTTGTGTCCTCAACATGCTTCTAAATAATTGCTCATCGATCACTTTTGAACTTCCCATGCAATTATTAAATAACAATACACACGCCTATGTAAAAAATAAATTAATTAATTAACTTTTTTTTTTGGGCCACGAACCTGAAAGCAAACCAATTTCCTGAAATACTATTCATCGTTAACAATTTGTCCATAAAATCCAAACCTACTCCATCAATCTCACAACTTGTTATTTATATATTCATCCAATTGAAACCAAGCTTTGAAGTTCATGGCGATCAAAAGCAGATTCTTTCAGTACTGTGTAAGTCCAAGAGATTTATATCGTGGGGCAGCAGAAATTAATTGAATGCCAAACTCGTACCTGAAAAACATTCATGCATGCACCCATATTGTAATTGGCCATAAAGGAAAAGCAAGAACAAGAATTTGCATTATTAATCTTTTTTGTGATCATCACCCAACCACATGCCTTCTCCATTTGAGCCAACGGTCGTCCCCACACATGGCCATTGTAAGAAGCGGCATTATATTTACTTACTTTTCCTCTAATTTGTACTACTTGCGATCTCGATCTCAAAACTTCTAAAAAATTAGGTATTTTCATGCCGTTTTGGGCATTGGATATCGTGTTTTGCTTTTAGAGGTGGAAACACGATAGATCAGACTTCAACCAAAATAAGCTAGGCTTACTTTACATTAGGTTGGCCTGAACTTAACCTATGGTTTGCTATAGGCTTGTTTTACAACCTAAGCATGGCATGAAACTGTAAAAAGCCAGCTCATTTTTTTTAAAAAAATTACAAATAGGATAAACAGGCACATCATGAAATCATCAATTGCCATTCCAATGACATAACTATACAATGTCCACCTTCTTATGAAGCAAATCACAGGAAATTTTCAAAGTTTTATAGGATTCTAGAGAAGAGCCAAAAAAATCGAAAACGAATATATTTTTTCTATGTATTTTGTGAGGGAGATGGAATCAATTAGCATTTCATCGTGGTGATGGTGAGGATTCCGGTGAGGTTTGATAGAGTCACAGCGGCGTTCGACCCCAACTTTGCCCGGTTGAGGCTTGCGAGAGCAGCAGGAGCAATCACTCGCCGGAGAGCTTGAGCATTGATTTGTCCTATCTCGTGAAGTTGTTTCATGGAGAATAATGAAATAATGGGAGAAGGAGAAGAGGAGGCATGTGGGGTTAACGAGTGATCCAGTTCTAATGAGAAGAAGGAAAAGCTGAAGAGTTTATTTGAAGGAATCGACAATGAAGGAAGGGCCGTGCGAGCAGTGAAGGAACATTGCCAATTGAAGTTGAGAATAGGAGAGAACCAATCGAAGTCTGTTGGTGGCCAGATCAAGAAGCAGAGGTTTCAAAGTGTGAAGAAGATGGGGAAGTGACGATGGAGAGGAAGACGGAGAGAGCGACGACTAAGTTGTGAGGAAGAAGATGGAGTGGTAGGTGACAGCTGAGGGTTAAGATGGAGTGGTAGGTGACAGCTCAGGGTTAAGGATTATATTTGAGTGGAGATTGGATAATGAGTGAGGGTTAAGGGTAGAAAATTATTATTCAAAAAGAAAACAGGTTTAAGCATTCTTTTTTTTTTTTATAAATAATTTTAGGAAAGGGGTTGGACTTACCCACGATCCAAGGGCAGGACACCTAACTCATGATCCACTGGGGTCTGTCCCTACGGGCACGGGTGCATGTCAAGCAAACTCTTTAGTTCTGGCCACATATGTAGGTCAACCCAACTTCACTAAGCTGTGGTGATGCTTCCCCAAACGCCGCGACTGGAGTCACAACAAAGTGGCACTCCCCAGGATCGAACCCTCTCCCTTTAGGTGAGAGTAATAGCCCAATCATTTCACTAGTTGAACCCACAGATGATGGGTAGATTTAAACATTCTGATAAGTCTAAAAAACTTCTCACAATTAGCATGAGCCTGACTTGTTAAATGAAACATGCCTACTTAAAAATTTGAGTTTGCACCCGAGCCTTAATAGGCCAGACCTATATAAGGCAAATATAGGATATGTCACATGCATGCTTCTGATAGTCGCGCATGTTATTATGTTATTGGATCCGTTTGAGAATACAGTAGATAAGTACTTTTACGTAAGTAGATGTAATATATGGAGGAGATTATCTCGTTTTGCTAAAAAATATTGTTGAATGTGCATTTAACTTTTAGAAACGTTGTTCCAGTCCATTATAATCTTTTTGTGGCCTTGTTTTCAATGGATTACGAATGTTTGCATTATTTCTTGTTCTAGTAAGGATATTGTTTTAAATCTATCGTGTTGCTTTTGATTATGGAATTTTGTCAACTACTAGTATTTATGTTTTTTTTTTTTGAAAATTCCAAGCTGTTGAATTATAGAACATATTTGATGTTTAAAATATTGTTTACCATGTTTTAATTAGAGCTCTTCCTTGTTTTTCTTCTTCTTCTTCTTTTTGTTAATCATATTTACCCAAGAGGCAATTCATTTTAAGACATTAATATTATCGAACACTAAATATGAACACATCTTTTAATATGGATTTAAATTTTAATTCTACTCATTGTAAGTAACCTGTGGAGTAGTATTATGAGGGAAAAGAGGAACTGCTTTATTAATAGCAACAATAAAAATGAAAAAGCATGATGAAAAAAGAAAAGGTGGGGAGAACCGGGTCCAAGTCACGACCGGTTCGGTTGATATAAACCACTCCACCTCACCACCCTTACACATTATTTTTATAACCCATCATCTTAACCACAGTGATCACTCACACTTTCACACCCCAAAATGGAACCAAATTCTTAATTTAAATATTCTTTTGGCTCTTTTTGGGGGTATACTCCACCTAATTACACATAGCCATGACCATTATGACCAAAATTTACGCCAAAAATTACCCTTCTTAACAAGCCTCACTGTTCATCTTACCAGCTTGCCACCACAAAAATGGCAGTTTAGTTTCTTCCCCTTTTGGAGATGCACTGAACACGAGCCTTAAATTTACATATATATATATATATATATATTAAAAAGCTGGAACCCCACTTCAGAAGAAAATTTGGTAATTGTTCTCACTAATGAAATCCTCCTCCGGCGGCCGGCTTGAAGTCCGGTGGCGGAGATGGCAACAAGATCATCGATAATATGCCGCTGGCCGCGGCTGCCACGGCGCCCGCAACAAACGCCGGCAAGTTACCACCACCGAAGACCGCATCCCATGGTCCGTTAACAACAGACACAAACATCTGTATTTGGGGGAAAAATTGAAGAGATCATCAAAATGTAAAAAAAATAAATAATAAATCGGATGAAATGAATGTAAATTTCTCAAGGGAATTAAGTGATGGATTAATTAATTACCTGTGGTATGACAATTGCAAGGTTGAGGACTGCTAAAGATAACCCTGAGAATTTGAGGCAAAAAAGAAAAGAATATAAATAAACATGTATAAATTAAATTAATTTCCAAAAATCAAGTGGGTTTTTGGTTTATAATTAAGAGAACTGGTTTAATATTATTTACCTTGGCCTGCGCCTGAGGTGTTGGAGAAGATGGATGCTAAGGCAAAAGGAATGCTGTAAGTGATCTGCACAAAATTAAACCAACCATAAAAAAAAACTTTAGTAACTTCCTGCAACTGTACTGTAATAGTAATAATCCATAGCCTACGAAAAAATTTGAACAATTTCCATGAGATACTTTATACTTCAATTTTTAGAACTTAGGTTTTGGTTTTGGGGTAAAAGTATTCACATTTTTCAGAAAAAAAATATTTTAGATATAAAACTTCGGTTCGAAATCTAGATTTTAAAAAAAAACTATTTTCTTATCAAATCACACACTCTCTCCTAATAAATTTTTTTTCCTACTTTTTGTTTCTTTCTCTTTCATCATTCATACATATTTTTTGTCTCGAACTTCGTAAAAGCCAATAACTTCCCAAACACAATCTTTTAAAACCTAGGTTTTAAAATTTAGGTGTTGCATCAGAATCCGTAAAAGTTATTCTTCAAAACTTAGGTTTTACCTCGAAATCCGTAAAAATTATTCTCAAAAAAACTTCCAAACGAGTCCTAAGTTAACAACTTGTCCTCAAAAAATCACTCCAAACCCAAACCTACTTAGATCTCTCACAACTTGTTCTGTTTCATTTTCTCAATCCAATTGAAACCATGCTTTTCCGCTTTATTATGCTTAATTGTGGTCAGAAGATGATTTGGTCCCCCAAAAAAAAAATCAGATTATTTTACTGCAAAAATCCAAGATTTTTTTTTAAATTTTGGGATGAAGACATTCACGCCTAACTCTTATTCCCCCCGCCTGTATTATGTTCTATAATTCTAACAGCTTGCATGAAATCTTTTGGGCCTTTTATGGTTTTTACGTATATCACCATCTATTAGTTAGCAATTTTCCCAAATCACTTTCTTGGCGATGATGCCAAACACATCACTTTTGGCATCAGTCAACACCAGTCAAACTTAATCAATCAATTAATTCATATAAGATGGGATTTAATTACGGATAGTTCAACCTGAGACATAATAATGGCTTCATTTGGAAATCCGTTGGAAAAACGGATACAGATTCCGAGGTACTTTATGTGAGAGGAATTTTGTCTCGGCTTGCGTGAGAATGGGTTTGGGGAGCCAAAACGGGCTCCCCAACATGTTTCCAAACGCAGCTAATATCGTACATATTTCAAAAACGTGTTGAGCTACTTCTTATACTAGCTTATACGGATTCTAAAGTAAAATCTAAGTTCTGGTGAATAACTTTTACGGATTTCAAGGCAAAACTTAGATTTTAAAAGATTGTGTTTATGAAGCTATTGACTTTTACGGAGTTCGATGTAAGAAATAGGGAGGAAAGATGAAAGAGAAAAAAAGAAGAAAAAAGTAGGAAAGAAAAAATTTATTAGAAGAGAACGTATTATTTGACAAGAAAATAGCATTTTTTAAAACTTAAGTTTCAAAACGAGTTTTTGTATTTAAAATAGTTTTTTGAAAAATGTGAATATTTGGATAAAACCTAGATTTGGAGATAAAACTTAGATTTTAAAATTAAACTTAGGTTTTAGTTTGAAAAACTAAATAAACTCTTGATGAGCTTTTTCCACCTGTGATTAACAAGTTGATGGAAGGTATTGACAAGTTATGAGATTTATAAGATTATGTCTCTTAGTTAGAATATAATTACCCTTTTAATTTGACAACAAAAATAATTGAAAACGAAAAAGATGCATGAGTAACTCACCGCGAGGGGAATCCCGAGCACGGCGAAGAGAGACAAGGCGGCGCCGTTTACTCCGGCGGAAGGTGGCAGAGGATCACTTGAGCCGGGGGCGTACCGCCGTGAGTGTTCGGCCAACTTGGTGATCAGCACGGTGGAGGCCAGGCAGGCGGCGAGCAAGATGTTGACGATTCCCCACAGCCTCTTCACGCCCCCAACGGCACGCGCCATGAACTCCACGCCCAACGACACCACCCCCAACACCACCGAGTTCAGCATAAGCCCCAACGACCCGGCGTGCACCCCGTTATCGTACGCCTTCCCTTCCCCAACCTGTCCCCCGTACACCTCCTTCGCCATCCAGTCCGTGTCGAACATCAAGAAGGGGAACCAAGCAATCCAGTTGAGGCACGTCACCACGAGTAGGATCCACATCGGCCTCTTCAGCTCACGGAATGCCCCCACCATCTGTCCAAAGCACGGTAAGCCTCCTGCTCCTTCATCCACTGAATCATCCCCCTCGTTCCCGCCCTTCTGCGATTGGAGTGGCTTCTCCTTCACGTAAAACATGGCGATGGCCGTGACGAACACGAGGAGGGCGATGGATATGAAGAAGCAGCTCTTTAGGTTGGCGCAGTATTCGTTGCACGCCTTCGTTTTTGTGAAGGCGAAGCTTTTGTAAAGCTTGCCGTCCGCTCCGGCGGCGTAGCCGAGCACGTTCCCGACGGCCATGAAGAACGAGAAGAAACCGTTGGCCGTGCGCGTCTTTCGGCTGTCCCCTGCGGCGAGGTCGGCTAACAGAGCTCGGCACGGGCCTTGGAGCATGTTGTTCGCTACATCGAGGATCCAGAATCCGAAGACGAAGATCCCGATGGATCGCGGTCGCGACTTTTTGTCGAGTGAATCGCCCATCATGTGGCCGAGATCAGCAGAGTAACCGATCAAGAAAACGGCAGCAGCGACCGCTAGTGCACCAACGACGATGAAAGGGCGCCGGCGGCCGAACCGGGAGGTGCAGCGGTCGCTGTGGTAACCAACAATTGGTTGAACCAGCAAGCCAGAGACCGGACCGCAGAGCCAAATGAAGGAAGCCCAAAAGTGGGGGGTACCGAGGAGTTGGACGTAGGGAGTTAGCAAGGAAAGCTGAAGCGCCCATCCGAAATTTATTCCGGCGGCAATGGAAGCGACGACTATGATTTTCCGGAGAGGGCTGGATTCTGGAGGAGAGGTAGCCGGTTCAGCATGAAGAGAAGGAGGCTTCGTGTTGTTTTGCTTAGTAGCCATGATCGATCACAGAAACAGAGCAAGTGAATTGGGCTTTTGGTTATTGGTTTAATGAAGGTAGGGGAGGGAGTCACTGAATTTATAACGAGGAGGAAGGAATGGGTTTGCAACTTTGCATGCAACTGCATTATTGAGAACCAGAATCTGGCGAAAGTGGGGACCGGTGGGCGAGGGAGGAAAAGTTGGTGAGTTCCTTCCTTATCTGAACGGCACAAAATTAAGGAGATACTTACAATTAAATCTATCTGAGAAATTTGATATACATATAATTAATTACATCACTTTTTCTGGAACTAATTATTAAAATTAACCGGAGAGTTTATATTTTATATTTTTGTCTATATATAGATTCGCATGACAAATATTACAGATAAATATATACCCTGTCCTAACAATTGACTTTCAAATTTTTTTATGTTAAGAAATTCAACTCATTCATTCCGGTTATTCAGGTGCTGCTCTGGCTGGTTCTCTTTACATTTAAGCTTTTTTATCTTCCTAGAGGAAACAACAACAAATTTTGTATGGATCTTTCTCTTCTTCACCACATCTTTCCATAAAATACGGTGCAGAGAAGGATCGCTGGCATTTAGGCTGTATTCACTTGCCTCATATGAGTGAATCAACGTTGAGTTGTAACGTTGGTTTTGGTTGGGTCAGTTAACATGCTGTGAGCTTACGGGGTAAGTCATCCCATTCTAAACACTTTTCGTCTTGGACTTTCCATGATTGAGGTTTTGATTTCAATTCAATTGTTTTGAGGAGTTCTTTGTGTATTTGAAAGTTCAGTTTCAGATCTCCTCTGCTTGCTAACGGTGACTACTTTCTGTCACGTGACTTTATAACTTGAACAATTCTGAGTCTGCAATTTTGGTGCATTCGTTTTGTTCTGAGTTTCAAGTCTTCATAAGAAGTGATCAGTAAAATCTGTGCAGCCTAGGGTATTCTGTATAGAATAGACTTCCATATTTAGGCGAAACATCTTGCATTCTTTCTATTTTTGTTGTGTTACAGTTTCAAATGAAATTTTGGGATTTATAAATAGGCGGCCGACGCTGTGAATTAACTGTTTCGATGGTTAATTCTCTTGCCATACTATCTGTTTTGGTGAAATATCTGTTTTGAGTTGGTCTTGATTGATACTTATAACTAGAAGCACATGTTTCTGCCAAATCTTCTGTCTTATTTTATTAGTCCTTGGCCTGTGCCAAAGTGTATTGTGTCTGAGTTCTGAAATTCTGCTCTTATGTTATTAAAGTTGTTAAGATGTGATACTCTTAGATACATGCAGGTCATATCCTTTTTTTAAAACAAATTAAGGTTATCTTTTAGTTGCATAAATACAGTAGAGTACAAAACCAACTTCCTCTTCGCATCACTTATGAATATAGCCTTGTACTAGCTCCAAGTCTCTGCCTATACCCACTGAAATACAATAAAATGTTTACATCACTTAACCAGACAAGGGTTATGTATTGTTCATTAATTGTCATAAATTTTATATTTAATATTGATTTAAATTTAGTTGTTGATCTTCACATCTCTACTTGCTCCATCGACTACTTTCTCATGAAAGCAGTGCATGATTTGAATGATTAATGATATTCAGATTGAATTCGAAACTGTTGTCTGTATTCTGGTTGGTGTTATATTCGTTTAGTTTTGAGTCTCGAGTTTTCACAAGAAGAGTTTACTGAAACCTGCAATACCTTGGGGATGCTCTGCAAAATGGACTTCCAACTCCTATACTTGTGTTTCATCGCAGTGCATGTTTAAATGGTACGTAGAATAGTAGAATTCAGATATGTGGTGAGAAATTGGGTCTTAAAAGAAGAGTTAAAATTTTGCATTTGATTTTTTGGACGACTGTGAATCCATTATTGATGGTTATTTTCTCGTGCCAAAATATCTGCTTTTTTATTTATGTTCCGATGTGTCGGCGTTGATGTGTACTTATCACTTGTCAGCACAAGTTTATGCCAAATTTTGTGCGCCTCTGGTCTGAGATTCTGCACTTACATTCTGTTATAATCAATACAGTGTTCTTGTGAAATTTGCGGCATTGTGGGTCTAAATGTGCCCCCAAGTGCTATCAAAAACTGTTGCCACCACGGTTTCTTCGATTCAGGTTAGTGCAGAATTTAAGGTTTACAAAAGGTAGTGTTCAACTAATGCTGACTTTGATGCTTTGATTTGAAACTGAGCAAATCTCAAGTCTTGCTTGCTCCTGCTTGTGCTTGATATTGCTAAATCTTATGCAAAACATAGGAGCGTTTCACTTGAGGGAAAGATCAGTTTTTTCTTTACTTGCCTAATTTTGTGCTACGCCTTAATCGGCGACTGCTAAAATTTGTTTGACAAATGATGTGTTTTCTATTTCGTAGTTACTGTTTGAAGCTACAGATACTGAATCCCTCCCCTTTTATTTTATTTTATTTTTTTTTGGTGAAAGAATCCCTCCCCTTTTACCTAACGTGTGCTTGTGGAAAAGTTTTAACCAATTACAATATTTATCTATGGGCCTGAATATATTTGAACGGCCCACTTTCTTTTTTTCTTTTTTGATTACATGCCCGATCTCCGAAGTTTCACCCCAACTAATCCGGACTCGACCCAAGTCGCGCACCCGGGAAAGGTGGGAAGGTCTCCCAAACGGTGGCTGCTGCATTCATAAGGCTCGAACTCGAGACCTTGCTTAAGCTGGAACAAGCCGCTTACCACTTGATCCAACCAACCGTTGTTAATGGCCCACTTTCTTTCAATTAACTTTGTTTCCCAAAAATTATAAACCCAGGAGAAATCTTGGTGTTAATAAGAAATTGTGGAAATGATATTTTTATTCTTTTTTCAAATTTTATTTTACTTTCATGATCATTAATTAAATAATATTTATTTTTATTATTATTTTTAACTAAGTTCACCTTCTTCATCTTCAAAATCATTTTCCCTTTTAATTTTTATTCTTTTAAATTGGATGTATTGCATGATATTCACTAGGACAATTTAGTTTTAAGGGGGCCTCTTTGGGGAGGATGTTCACTGGGACTTGCATTTCATCATTGCAAATCTCTTAATTTCTCTTTTACATATATCTCAATATTTGCCACCTTTCCTTGAGACATACCAACATGTTAGCCAAAACTAAAAAAAATGCGCAAGTATTGTTCCAATGTTAATCTTAGACTGAATCATTCATGTAGTAACAAAAAAAAACAGAGAATGAAGAGGCTAGAATAATGGAAGATGATTGAGAGAAAGAGATTGTTTTATTAGGAGGCAGCAACAAAGAAGGGAGGCAGGCAAGCACCGGGTCACCAGTCTTGTCCGGTTCGGTTCACCTAAACCAGCCTACCCCCCCACCTATACATTATTAATCATTTCAAGCTCTTCGGCTTTTCCTCCTCCTCTCTCACTCACTCACTCACTCTCAGTCTCCCTACCCCTCTGTTTGAAGTAAAGAGCACCCCAAAATGGACCCAATTCGTCAAAAAATAAACAAGGCTTTTTTTGGGGTCCTCCTAATTACACGCATTCTTCATCAAACCCTTTACAATAAAAATGACCCCTTTAGAGTCATCCTTCACTTTGCTGCCACAAAGATGGCAGTTTTAAATTCAAGCGTTTGTTGGACTTGGATGGGCACAGGAGCATGGGAGGCTTCAACAATATTTAAGATCTGGGACCCCACATCTACAAAAGGCAAAAAAAAAAAAAAACCAAACACAAAACCCCCAAAGAAAATGAAAAAAAAGAGGTAATTAAATGTTCTCTCTAATGGAAGCTTCCAGCTGTGTTCATCGTCTTTGCCAAGTCTGGTGGTGGAGACGGCAACACAACCATCGATAATATACCGCTGACTGCGGCAGCGATGGCACCCACCACAAACGCCGGTAGGTTACCGCCACCGAACATCGCGTCCCAAGGCCCACTCGCCACAGACACAAACATCTGTGGGATGACAATTGCCAGATTAAGAACGCCCAAAGATAACCCTGAAAAGTTGAAAGTTGAGGTTTATTAGACGAATTGATGTCAATTCTAAGTGGGTATTGGTGGATTTAAAAAATGAAAAAAGGTTCATTATTTTACCTTGGCCTGCACCTGAAGAGCTGGAGAATATGGATGCTAGTGCAAAAGGGATACTGTAAGTAATCTGCACAACAAGTATGATCACCTTACTTTTAGTATATCTTCCACATGCTCAGAGAAAGCTTTCAGACTTTTATTACTGTATTGCTACAGCTTCTGAGCGAATATTATGCTGTTCTCATACAATTCTTTTTTAATACTACATGCACCTAATAGGCCTATCAAATCAAAATATAATATCAATTCCTATTTTTCATGTGATACAATTTTTTATCATTTAACAATTTGTCATCTCTACATCAATCCAGACCACCCCAGTTATTAATTCTATAAAAAAATGCAAGAAAAAACCACTCATGGTACCAACCACCCACATGACCTCCCTCATTCATGCATGTAAAGGAAAACAGCAAAACTTCACAGGTCCTGAATCTCATGTCACAATTTCCATTTTTCCACAGTAAATCAGTAAATTAAATGCCAAACTTCCTTTTCAGCCTTTTTTTTAGAAAAAATGATTTCTCATTTAAAAAGGGAAAAACAGGAGTCACAAAAAAAAACGAAATAACGTTAACCAGTCACTCACCGCCAATGGAATTCCGAGGACGGCGAACAGAGCTAACGCGCCGGCCTTAACCCCGGTGGGAGGTGGGAGAGGATCGGTAGAGCCGGGGGCGAACTGACGTGTGTGCTCGGCCAACTTGGTGATCAACACCGTCAAGGCCATACATATGGCGAGAATGAAGTTAACGATTCCCCATAGCCTCTTGACGCCCCCAACCCCACGCGCCAACGCCTCCAGGCCCAACGACACCACGCCAAGCACCACGGAGTTGAGCATAAGACCCATTGCACCCGCGCGCACGCCCCTATCGTACGCCCTACCTTGCCCAACCGTTCCTCCGTACACCTCCTTCCCCATCCAATCGGTGTCGAACAACAAGAACGGGAACCATGCAATCCAATTGAGACACGTCACCAGGAGTAAAATCCACATCGGCCTCTTTAGCTCACGGAACGCACCGAACATCTCTCCGAAGCACTGGAATCCCCCTGATCCCTCGTCCACCGAATCATTTGCCCCCTCGTTCCCGCCAGTTCCTTCCTCAAGCGGCTTCTCCTTCACGTACGTCAGAGCGGCGATTGCGAGAATGAGCAGCAGAGCGATGGAGAGGAAGAAGCAACTCTTCAGGTTCGCGCAGTACACGTCGCACGCCTTCGTTACCGTGAACGGAAACACGTTGTGGAGCTTACTGTACGATCCGGCGGCGTACCCGAGGACGTTCCCCACGGCCATGAAGAATGAGTAGAACGAGTTCGCCGTCCGCGTCTTCCGCTGGTCGCCGGCGGCGAGGTCGGCCAATAGAGCACGGCATGGGCCTTGGAGCATATTGTTGGCCACGTCGAGGATCCAGAATCCAACGACGAAGATCGTGACGGCTCGCGGACGCGTTTTCTTCTCCAGCGAGTCACCGAACATGTGGCCCATGTCCGCGGCGTAACCGATCAGGAATACAGCTATTGCGACGGCGATCGAACCGGAGGCGATGAAAGGACGGCGCCGGCCGAAGCGGGAGGTGCATCGATCGCTGTAGTATCCAACAATGGGCTGAACCACCATACCGGAGACGGGACCGCAGAGCCAGATGAAAGCGGCCCAGGTGTGAGGAATGCCGAGAAGCTGCACGTAGGGAGTCAACAAGGAGAGCTGAAGAGCCCATCCGAATTGAACCCCGGCGGCAATGGAAGCGACGAGGATGATTTTGCGGAAAGGGCTGGACTCCGGAGGGGAGGCAGCAGGCTCAACCTGCAGAGAAGAAGGCTTAACCGAATCGGTATGCTTGGTGGCCATGAGAGGGAAACGAGAGAGGGAGAAGAATTGATGATGAGGGTTGTTTGTTTGAATGGGGTTGGGGGTTGAGGTTAAGGAAGGAGAGGGCTGGAGGATTTATAGAGGAAGGAAGGAGGGAAGAGGCGTTTTTGAAATGTAACCGTAATTAAAGCAACAGTCTGGGGACAGAGCTGGCCATGGCCCTTATCTCTTTTTACCGCACACCCATTAGGCATTAGCTTACGTGTCGTCATGAATTGACGCCTATCCCCCTAATAATCCTAAATCCATTACTCTAAATATCAAAAAAGGATCAAATTTTATAACAAACCAACCCAACCCATTCCTCAAATACCAAATACATACACCTGCAACAACCTATTCTTTCTCTCCCTTATTTTAGGTTAAGTTCAATCTTTTTAATACAGCTGGGTTGTTAAATTCCAACCATTCTCACTTAAGCTTAAAACCTCATGTTTAAACCGCTAAAACAATTCCCACCAGGACCCAGGCTAAGTTGGTTTTCCTCTCCGAGTTAATACCTTCAAATATGCAATAATATATATGATTCATTTATTGTAACTTTTGAATTTGTCTGTGTTTGGGAATCCGTTGGAAGATATGAGTTTACAGATTCTGAGAAGCATTTACAGATTCTAATATGCTCTTTACAAATTTCGAGATGTTTTTTACGGATTTCAAAATGTCTTTTATCTTGAATTACATACACCGTTGGAAAAATATTTCTCAAACATGCATTTTCACATGCTCTACTAACATGAAGCCATACAAAAACTAAACTTGGGATGGATTCTTTCCCTCTCTCGTTGAACCAAAAAAAAAAACTCAAGAGCATGAAGCAGGGCCGCCAGTTCTCTCCTAGATAGGTTGTATTCATTTAGAGCCCGTTTGAAAATTCCTTTGAGAATAACTTTTAGGAGTTCAATGTGAAATTTAGGTTTTGGAGAACAGTTATTAGGAGTTTGAGGCGAAACTTATGTGATTATGTTTGGAAAGTTATTGGCTATTACAAAGTTTGAGGCAAAAAGTAAGTAGGGAAGAGGAAAAAGAAAAAAAATAAAAAGAATAAAGAATAAAAAGAAAATTTGTTATGAGAGAATGTGATTTGACAAAAAAATATTTCAAACCCTAGTTTTTATTATAAAAACTAGATTTTAAAAAAAGTTAGTACTTGAACAAAATTTAAAGTTTTAGTTAAAATCTAGATTTTGTCATAAAATCTAGATTTGGAACCATGATCCCAAACGAGCATTTAATCGTCACCCATCAAATTTAATTCAATCCAATTAAAATGCATTTATTGTCTTTCAATTCATTTTTTGTTGATAGATTGAACAAATAAAATAAAAATCAGAAAGAGTAAATGTAAGTTCAGTTAGTTGAACCAATGCTTTTTTTGAATCGGATAAGCTTTAGATAAGGTGGGTGTGTGTATGTGTGTAGAGTTTGGGTTTGAGTGCAAGAAAAGGGAACATAATTAAAAGGCTTTATGTCAAAGGATCTTGGAAATTTAAAACCATCCATTAATTA
>JANTPZ010002099.1:0-22788 GCA_025593235.1 Vachellia pachyceras | reverse complement strand
AATCTTAACACTTGGCAACACTGCAACATGTTTTTATGTGATTGACTCATTGACAGCAAGAAAAATTAAATTATGGGAGTATCAATATATGTAATTTGGGATAACATTGAAAATTCATGAAAAATATATTTTACATCTAGGATCAAGATCATCTTCCTAATTGGATTTTACATTAATAAGTACTAAGGGCAGGAGGAGTATGTTATAAACAAAAAGTTATTTCCGAGAAATAACTTTTCTTTTTGTGTGAAGAAACTAAAAATTACAAACAATGAAGTGTACATCAAACCCATTTAGCTGTAAGAGACATTAAACCAGCACCTAGAAGTAAAGATAGATTACTGTTTTGCATCCTATCTGTCATAAATTCTGCAGCTAGAAGATCAACAAGTGCCATATAAATCAATATTCCTGCAGATGCTGCATTGGAAATTCCTTCAACAATCAAAGCAGTCTGACTGTTCTCATCGTACACATTCGTAATTCCTATTCGGATCGCTATTCCTGCAGGAGTCGTCAGAGCAAAGAACAATGCCATCACCGCAGTAGATTTATTCTTGAATTTGGCCTGCATATAATACCATGCAAAAAGGCCCTTAATTATTTTTATTTTTTATTTTTTGCCAACAACAAACCATCACATTCAAAATAACAGAAAATACAAAGCCTGGGAAACAATAATGCAGATAAACAAACCTACAGATAAACCCAAACAGTAACTGAAACAAGAAACAACAGAGAACCTACAACCAAAAAGAGCTGCAACAAAGCAGCAAATAAAACATCTACCATCTACCAAAGCATAAAACTTAGACTTCGACGGATCCTGAAATACCCGATTGAACAGGTAAGAGCCGCCCCAAGAAGCTTTGACAAACCACACGGCAGCCAAATCTATAGAGCAACCCCTACAGAGGGGAAAAAAAACCCCAACAGAGGGAAGAGAAACCACCACCAGCGATGACTATAAAGCACAAGCCGACCTCCCGACCGTCATCACGCACCAACTCAGACGCCGCGAGATGCAAACCCTAACAGAGGGACATGGGACGGACCCTCTGTCTCAATACTATGTTTATCACATCCCCACTCTATTCCTATTATTTCTCACCAATAACAATAACAATAATGAATTTCATCATTATGAATTCATGTTCTTGCACTGTGGGAATAAAAAGGAGAAAAGATATATTGTAAATAAATATGGGATTTATTTTTTATTTTCAAAAATAAAAATATTTTATATTGTTAATAACAACAGCATAATCAAATCAAATCAAATAAAGCTGATTGATTTATTTTGATCTAGCTAATTAAAAGACGAGCCAACTATGCACAGGAATTCGTCAATTCGGAATATTTCCTTGTGTGCTTCATATCGCTTTTGCATTTTTTTTCCCACAAAGATTATAAAAAACGCACTATTCTCTTTTTGACTTTTCCACTAATGAATGGGTAACGTACGTACCTGGGTGATACAACTTCCAAGTCCCATGCCTTCAAAGATTGATAAACAGTCAAAGGAGCTACGAGGAGCCCAATGATTTTAGGACTCCCAGATGCACCCAGAGATATCCCTGTAATCCTCGAGTGCATTATTGGATCCGTTTGGTAACGCGGTGGAGAAGTACTTTTACACAGGTCGAGGTAAATATATAAAGAAGATTATCTCGTTTTACGGAAAAATACTGTTGAACGTGCTTTTGACACTGTTGAATGCTTTGCCAAACAGTGACATGTATGAAGCCGGTGGCCAATATCACACCGGCGGCGAAGGCCTTGATCACGAAGATGTCCTTGTTGGGGCTCAAAGCGGGCACAAACTTTCCGATCACCGGAATCAAAACTCCGACAGCACTCGCAAACAGTATGGAAGCTATGGCACCTATTTTATACCTGAGAGCCTTATCTTTATCCCGATCTTCCTCTTCATCCTCACATGTGCACTCTGAAACCACCAAAGCTGGAAGCGCCAGCAGGAGGAAGACGAAGAAGATGATGAAGGTTTTAGAGCTCCTCACCATTGACGTTTAGTAAGAATACCAAACTGAAAAAGAAAAGAAAGCACGTAAAAAGAGAGAACTTGGTGGGATTGATGGGATTGATTTGATGGGTAGTTGGATTAAAAAAATTATTAACGAAAAACATGCAAAGAATTGGTGTAAAACAACAAAGCGTAAGAGTAAAAAGTCATCCGAATCGTGTACAAAACACTGTTCTAATGTGTTATTCCGTCACAGGACGGTAACTCCCCAGAATTAAACAGATTTTTCTAAAGAGCATAACAACAGAAAGATAAAAGCAAATGCTCAAAGAGGAGAGGAAGCTTGAGAGTTTGGTGCACTGAACCCTTTGGTCGAAGCCGGTATTTATAGGTAGAGGAAAACACATGAACGTTGGACGGCCATTAACATCATTAAACACCGATTAACACCCAATCATCGCCATTAAGCATCAGTTAGCAAACAATATCATTATGTGATCAAGTTTGGAAAAATCCGGGATGAAGAATTAATAGGCCCCAACATTTTGAATTCAAAGGTTTCAATTTTTAAACAGTGAAAATCCAAGGTTTTCTGGTAAGAAAAATGTCCCATAAAATTATTTTGTTAAATTTCCAAAATGAAAAATTTAAAAAGGATCCCGTGCCTATTTTATTCGTGCGCACGGGGGAAATCGTTAGATTTCAACTGCGTTACTTCTTCTTATATGCGCGAGACCCATCTCCTCTCTTAACCCTTTTACAGTCTCACATCACTCCTTAACATATATACTCTCAAATCCTAATTGATTTGAGCAACGTGGGAAGGGCTTCTCACTTTTAACACACACTTTTCCAACAGAATTTGGGTTGTATAACCAATAAAATATTGGGTTTACTCAATGGTCAACGAGTTCACACGCAGACTTACTCTATTATGTCGAAATGCTTTTGAAATTTAATTAGGATCATAATTAGCACTCCTCCTACTTAATTTGGCAAAGGAGAGAGTAACTGAGACAATATCCTATAAAATTAAATAATTTCATAATCTAGGGACGACTGAATAATGGAGGGGGAAGCATTTTTTTTCCTTTCTTGTTTTTTTAAATGAGTGGAACTAACACCCTACTTGGATGGAAAGAAATTGAGGGATGAAAGAAAACTTGGAGAGAAAATAGAGAGAGAAATAAATTTTCCCCTACTTGAATAGAAGAGAGAAAGAGGGAAGAAAAAAGTTAGAGAGAAAATGGAATATCAGTCATATTCTATTTTCTCTCCCACTCTTCTCTCTACATATGGATAGAAAACGGGGACAAAACTCTTTTTTATTAAATTTACATTTTAGTTTTGACACATAACTTTTTTTAAATTACAACTAGCACTTTCTTTTTTAAAAAAGATAAGCTTTAAGATATATTCTAATATCTAAATAATTTTTTACTTATTTACTAAAACCTCCAACCTTGAAAATATGATATATTTTTATCTAAATTATTTTGTTTCAAAACATAAATAACGTGAAAACATATATTTAATAATAATTTGATTTTAAATTAATTAATGAAAATAATGGTAATATAATTTTTTCATTCTTTTATTTAATTTGATATTATATGTGATATATTTTAAGATGCTCTAGTTATTCAACTAAGTATTAAAAAATTTTTATTTAAAAATAATTTAGTTATTTAACTATTTTCTTTCATTTCTGTTTTACCTCGTCTATCTAAATAGGATAGGCAATAATATTTCTAATATTTTCTTTTTAATTTTTTCTTCTCTCCATTTAATATTTTATTTCTTCTGAAATTTTCATCTCATCCAAGCGGACGATAAGATTCTTTCTTGTATGTTTCTACTGTTTATGTTTAAAACGCAACTTATTGTAATCACAAGTGACCTTTTCTACCTTCCTGGATTTTTGTTTAGTACTGTGATATATGCACCGTGGTGGGATTTGCACCTCTAATATTATTGTTGCCCACAAAAAGAGAGGGCGAAATATATCCTCATTCGACGGAAACATGATAAGGCATCACACATTGAGACGAATAGAATGATTTAATTTAATATTAAAGGTCGACACATCATCATCATCGTCATTATTAAATTGAGGGATTTTGGATCTTCCAGGTTAAACACAGCAACAATAAGCTGTAAATTGCATGCACTTGAGCGTCCGATTTTGGAATCTCACTTCACCCACAAGATCCAATGAATGCATATGGTGTAAATTCGGAGATGAAAAATCTGTTTCTCTTGAATGCAATGGCAATGAACCCAGAAGGCTGAGTGTGGTCAAGCTTTAAAGGCAGCTCTCTGCTGGGATTACATGACCTACGTTTATAAGGTAAATGAACTAAACAGAGTCCAGGGGATTGGTCTGCTAGAGGGAGTCGATGACAAACATGAAAACAAACAAAAGAGGTTGGGCCAACAATCAAATCAAAATATCTCATTTATACTTAACTTATGCTGCTACACAGAATTGGAGTATTTTGCAGTTCAATTCTGATCTCTGTGAAGGAAAAAAAGAAATGACTCGATCTTCTCCCTAATCAGGATTCCTTTGAAGGGGTAAATGAAAATCTATTCATGATGAAAGAAAAAGCAGAAGCTCAACAATTAATCTGTCCCAGACGTAAATCAAACAAATTCAACACCGCTAAACTTCCATTTAAACCCAATATCCAAAATCTTAAGTTCCGGAGGCAACTAGGCCACCAGCAATAGACATCTTAGCAGCAGATATATAATAGAAATTGAAGGACAACCAGAAGAGAAGAGGGAACCCAAATAAAGAAATTTAAAATTCAAATCAAAACAGCAAGATCTGTCATTGGACCCCTATCATCTTAGCAAGAAATTGTGTCGTTAATTTCCCTCACTTGGTGGCCTGTGCAATTATGTTACTCAATGAACTGGCTTCCTCCTTTGCAGTCTCCACCAACGCATCCTGAAAACCAAAACATTGAATGATGTGTTCTTAAAGGTTTACAGTAAGAAAATGCTCTCCACATAAATTGACAAAGACTATTAGTTACATCTCATACCTGTGCAGCTATCAACCGTGCAACTGTTTTTTTGCTGGACTCTTGAAGCTCACCAGCAATTAGAAGTTCGTCCAGTATATAGTATGCCTTCATGACAAACAAACCGAAGAACAGACCAGACATGAGATTACTTATCAATCAAAATAATCTGTTCTATTAGTATTTTGGCCCCTTGAATTTGTCTTTCATTTGGTCCTTTCAGATTCTCATTTGTAATGTAATTCATATCATGTATATTATTAAACCGTCATCTCTGTCAAGGTAGCACTAATCAGCTTCTTATTTGTCTGGTAACTTGGTAGACAAAACCCAAGTTTTATAACACATAAGATACCAAACTGAAATTAGAAAACCAATTGAGCACGAGGCATACTTTAGGGACAATAACGTTAATTTATTAACATTTAGAGTTGATTCATCTTGAAAGAATCATCAATAATAGAGTAAGAGGTGATAAGTGCACAAACCTTGTGGAAATTGAATATTAAGTCCAACTCACAAACCTGCAAAAGGTGAAGCAATAATAAGCCAAATTCTTAGATCATTTCCAAAAAGAATGGGAAATATTTCAGGGTTATACACCCAGTGCTCCTATAAAGTGATAGCTTAAGAGAACTCACACTGCCAAAATATCGATCAAGGATCTCAACATAATGATGAATTATTTCAAGCACTTCTAATTCGTTGTCATCCTGGTCAATGCACATGCAAAAGTAGAGGCTAGCATATCTGCACAGCACATCCATTATAATAATCAAATAGTCATTATCAAGATAACCAGAACTGTGCTTCTCAGAGTAGTAAGTATTATATGATGGAAGGCCAAGGTTTCTTGGTCAAATACCTTTTATAAACAACTTTATATCCTCTCCAATCTACAAAATTACAAAGCTTGGGAGCACGAGAAAGAATCACCCCACTGAGCTCACGGATAACCTTTCCAAAACAAAGATTTTATAGCCAGAGATGGATCATGAAGAAATACAATGAATTCAACATGGAGTAACACTAGATGACATATAACTTATGCAAGCTAAAATTAAATAGAGACATACACAGTACACACCATTTGTACTTCATTAAAGTACAGTTGTAATAAGAATTGAGGTGGCTAACAATCTTTGGAAAATGAAAAATAGAAAACAGCCCCTGAATTACCTTTGTTCTTTCTTTTTGTGAGTATGGTGAATACCATTTTGTAAGTCTCACCTTCCCTTGACGGCTAATAAGCAGCACAAAGTGAATCTACAATTACCCAAGCAACAAAGTATGATGACAATGTAAACAAATCAAGAACAGTATTTGAATAACATAATTGCAGAGTTGCTGGCATAACATAAAACTGCCCATTCTGTCATCCCTATTTTAAATATTACAAGTTAATAATCATAAGATCGAAGGAGGCTACCTAAAAGCTAAATTGTTCCAAGCTCAAGTATCAAATTATCCTGGTTATGGGGAAAGATAATCCCATTCTATTATCATAAAATCATACTCATATGCACTTTAATATGATATAATGAGAACAAATAGTGGATGCCATCTTCATCAATGGACTCCCTCTTGACATCAATTAATGATATCAATTTTGCAGAGAGAAAGATATGACAGTGCATTATTCACACATTGAAAGTCCTCATTTAAAGTGGAGTCTGCCACTTAACAGGGTACACAGACATATTGTATCCGTTTCTCCCTGAAACTGATAAAGTCAATTTTTTTTTTTAAAAAAAAAAGTAGAGAGGACCCAAATCTAAACATATTAAGGTTTTGTGACAAAACCTAAATGTAATAATCAGCCAAGCTCGCTAATAAAGGAAGGTTTAGTAATACATATCAATAGGGAAAGGGGGGCCAACCATGAAGCTATTGGAAAAAATCTGAATCCTAAGTAATTCAGGGTAAAGTATAGATCAAACTGTAGGAAAAAACTTGAGAATGACTAAGGTTGTAGGGACTTTCTAATTTGCTCACTGTATTACTTCATAATCCAAAAGCACCACAGAAAGGTGGAGGAAGAACAGAAAATTGTTGGACATGTGAAGTTCATTGCTTTACCAGGTATATGTAGTTTTTTACTATTTCCTCTTGATCCAAACATTGAGTTTAGCTATTAGTGATTATATCATGAAAGAGATGCACAGGGAAAAACACTGATCTAGTGAAATGTCCCCCATTTACTAGTCAAGAACAGAGGAGACGAGGCTTAGCATCAGGATATAATCGATTCCTCACCATTTCTGCTCCTTTAGATACCCAAACCCTCTCTCCATTAAAACTCTAGACATACGGAAGTCGAAAAACATTGAAACAATTGGCAAGGTGGATGTATCAAATCCACCGGAGCACTCAGATCTCGAAATTAGCGGGATCCAGCGAGCGGATCGCGATTGTAACACGTGTAATCGGACGGGAGATGAAATTATCGTGAAGATATTCAGAAACATAAAGAACGTGAATTTCATTCGGATACTAAATCAGAACCAGACGAAATGACTTCCGCATGGCAAAAAACTAGGAATTCTCAGGTTAGTCAAAGGGGTTTCTACTCATCACCAGAAGAGGAGACCGGCAGGCAGAAGTGAAATTGGTAGTAACAAGGACATAATAACAAGATTAAACAGCAATTTCTAACACTGAAATCTGAAAATCAAATAGAGCATAATCGTGGGCGAGATCCAGTTTCTCTAAGTGTCAGCATGAATTGGAGATTGGGAGAACCTTACCATTTGCCTCTGTGGAAATGCTTAGGACACGAACCTCAATGAATCGCTTGCCCAAACTCGAGCTAAACGCGGGAATAAATGGCCCTCTGTTCTTCAACGGCGAAGTCTTAATTCTCAACGACGGACTTCGGGGAAAAAAGAATAAATACCTCAACTGAAAATTAATGCAAGAATCAGTAACACGATATCAATAGTTCAGTAAAAATTCAAAGAAGTTTCCGCAAAAAAAGTAAAAAATCAGTGAGGGTAATAGATATTTTTCAGTGCTGAATAGTCATTTTATTATTTCTTATGAACATTTCTAGCAGTATTTGTACATTATTAAATTACAAGATAAAAATGTTATAGCCATAAATGATGATGATTATTTTTTATATTTATATTCATAAATGTAATAGCATAAAATTTCTCTAACAATAGAAATTAATAATATTTTGCTTTATATTTAATCAATATAATTAATATCTCTTTTCCAAAATATTAGTTTTGACCAAATTGTCAAAAGGAAAAGGCCGTACATTTTTATTACTATCAAGTTTCTAAATACAATATCATAAAATTATAATTCTCTCTTCTAGTAGCACATGCATATGATTTAATAAACAAATGCATTGTATCAAAAAAAATAAACAGATGCAATGAGGCTGTAAATTTCATGCGCTTAACAGATTATTATTGTAAAATATTTTGATTATACATTTTAGTGATGAGAATGGTAAAGCAAAACTTCTAAAAAAGTTCCTTTAAAATATGAAAAGGACAAAATAGTGATTTCAATTTATATAATCTCATATTGGTTGACAAACATCAATTTGGAAATTGGATATTTTAGGAAAGATGTCATTATGCGTGATTTCAAAAATAGAACTCCTCTTATCCATTTATTTGCACAATAAATATAACGAATTACAGCTAAATATAACGAATTGCAACTTAAGTATAAAGAATGATTAATGAAGTACAGGATATTCATACATATATAAATTAAAACCGTTGAAACTTCTAAAAAAATGGGACTTCCTTACGTTATCAAAACCGGACCGGTAACTGAACCAGACAAAGCAGTGAGTTAAGGGTCAGTGGGTCAGACCGGTGAGGAATAAAAAATTAAAAAAATAAATATTATCACACATTGACACAATTAAACTATCTAAAATTGAATATTTCAAAAAATAAGTAGTAAATTCCATTATTAACAAAATAACAATTACCAAATCAATAATATACTTATAGATTATCTATCATCCAACATTGTTTACAGTTTCAAAATATTCATCCTAACAAAATATCAATATATATATATGGTAAGTGGACATTTAGTTTTTCCTTATCACGTTTTATTTTTTCATTTCAAACATCAAAATGTTATCCTCCATGAATTTTACAAATGGGATAAAAACACCCCATATTTTTTCTCAGACGTATATATGCCTTCCGCTAATAAAGAAAATCATAATCCCTCACACTATAGTTTATATTTCTTAGATTCTATTGTTCATATCACATTCTAATCCAACAAATTCAGCTTCATCCTAATAAAATTTTGTAAAAAGTAAAAAAAATAAAAAAAGAAAAGCTGACCGGGTAAACCCACCAAACCGGGCGGGTTGACTGGGTTTTCCGGGTTGACCCCGGGTCACCACCGTGTTGACTGGTTCGACCCCAACCCGGGGTCAAACACTAGTCAGACTGAACCAACGGCTGGTTCTCCGGTTTCTGATTCGAACCGGCCGGTCCGATCCGGTTTTAATAACCTTGCCTATGTGCATGTCAAGTAGGAAGAATTGCAGTTTGAGTATATAAAATACTCGACGGTATAGGAAATTCACAAATGCAAAAGAAAGAAAGGATAAATAAGTAAATTTATAACATTTTGATATATCAAATTGATGACTATAGTCTGATTTGAAATTTTATATGTTTGAAACATAATTTGTCCTTTTTATATTTTGAGGATATTTTTATGGGATTTTTTCCAATGATAAAGGTGCCCATTTTTTCTATATGAATAATAATTTGGAAAATTATAATTATATCTAAGTCACTATGGCTTATCATATATTATTTCTTCTGTTTATGATTTAATTGTAATTCTCCCAAATAATTTTAAGCATAAATGTTTATTTATGGAATGTAAGGATGGGGAATCAACAAAACCAGCAAAAATGGAAGAAGAATTAAGAATAAATATCCACTTATTGGAATCAACAAATATAGGCATATCTGTTTGTAATTGTGTTATAGGGCTAATCATTATGTTCTGAGTATTTTAATTAATGAATCGTTCATTTTCGTTATCATAAACTTCGTATATTTGTTGTGATAATCCACCTTTGGATAAATCATTGTAATTATCCTAAATATTCACTGTCGATCGTCTACTCAAGAGCAAAAATGAAATAAAACATTATGACTTTGAAATGTATTGAAATACTAGTCAAAGTTACAAGAACTTATAAGAGAACAAGGTGCCGAATCGATGTGCTATAAGATAGCTTCATGGATTCGTGTCATAAGCTTATTTCACAAACGATCACGTCACTTTGCCCTTTGACTTAAGATTATCAAGGATTCCTACATAAGAGTCGCTTAGTTTTAACCTAATTAAAAGTCAATTTTGACCGAGTAATGATAAATGATGTGTTCAGATTTAGTGGATTGCTTGCAGAGAAATACGAATGGTAAAGATAGGATTTATCCATCACATTTGTAGAGAAATATTGATGGACCCCTTGATGAGTGAGTCTAAAAAGTGTATGATCATACCATGATGGAAAGGTGGTTTCATCTTTTTAGTTAGACTATTCAAGGATAGATAAAGCAATTATCATGGAGGATGATTTATCTTGATATTGTATCTTATTTAATTTATAAAGATGAATTAAATATTATCATCGATTGACTCTTTATCCTAATTAAATAAATTAGTTAAGTTATATATGTTGGAGATATATAGATAAAACAATTTTTAGTTAATTTCTTGAATTTAAAGTCTCTAATAAGATTTAAATTTTGAAATAGATAAAAAAATAGATTTCAAAATTCAAAAGGATAAGCTTTGAATGTCTATGAATAAATAGTTAGAGTTTTCTATAAGACACACATCAAAACGCAAATAAAAAACTTGAGAGAGAAACCGAAAGTGAGAAAGAGATCCAAGAGTTGGACGTAGAAGAACTAGCACGCGTTCGTATTAGAAATGTTATTTGTATGGATACCGATAGAAGAAATTGAACGTAGCTGTTAATTTCTTGAAATCAAGCAAGAAAGGGAAAGAACTTCAAGAAATATATGTTTCTTAACTACATGATTTGAAAGTCTTGAATAAATCTAAAGTTTTAAAATTTAGTTTTTCGCTGTGCCTTCCAATCCCAATAATATCTCATATTAACAAATATTTAAGTATTGCTTCATCATATTGTAAAATGGTTGCACTCTAGATCCAATCCCCGCTTTCTTCTCTAAAATAGAATTCAAAGAAGAAATTCTTTTTTGCTGCTGTTTAATGGGCTAATACTGTAGTGCAAAATGGGCTAAATACCTTGTTTTATTGTACAAATATAGACCAAAAAGATAAGGGCTTGTTTGGGCATGCATTAATTTATCTATTAAGCACATTATGGGACAAATACAACCCCATATGAGATCAGGTAATGCAGAGGAAAATGCTAGTATAATGAAAAAGCAGAACTGTCTAGTTTTATTTGTAGATAATATGAAGGAATAATCAATTGGTGTACAAATTCAACTATTGTCGATAGCCATTGAGAGATGTGAAATAATAATAATAATACCTAATTAATTAATACATGATCTAGATCAACATTCATTAATACAATACGTTCATTCTTACACAGTTAAAAAACAGAACGTGTGAACGTAAATCAGAAATACTTGGGCAGCATCATATGAGCCGTTGGCTCTTTCTTCATCTTCCTCCTCTTGAATTGTTTCGACGCAGCTTTCAGCACCTTCGGCCGTCCCTGTATAAACAAACAACCGCCACACTTAATCCATATTTCTCATCCATATTTCTTCACATTTGATCAATCAAAGATCATGTTTATGAGTTTTTATCTAACTCCATGTACAACTAGCTAGAACTAGTACATAAACATAACTAAGAGTTTATACTAAACCTTACACCTAGGGGAAGAACCCAGATGGATTTACCTTCATAACGATGGGATTACAGCCAGTCTTCAACCTTGGAGGTGTAGGAGACAAATCAGAAGGCACAATCTTGTTCTTCTTCTTCTTCATGCTCATCTTCTTACCCTTGAGCAGATCGAGGTTGAGATTAAAGGCCGTGGTAGAGAACTTCTTCCTGAGCTTGGATCCAACTTTCTTGGCACTGCTGTTACTATGAGCACTATACTTCCAATCGATCTCATGGTTGTTATCGAAAGAAAGATTCCTGGAGGAAGTGAAGGAATCCAAATCTATAGGAACGAAAGGTCGAGAGATCAAAGGAGACCAGATTGAGCTCTGAGAATAGTCGAAGTCGTAGGCTGAGTTATCTGGGAACTTGCCCAGAAGCTCTATCGACATTAATGGCTCCAAATACTCCACCACCTTCGCTGTTCTTACCAGAAGCAGACTATGTTCTTCTTCTTTCTCGTTTTCTTCCCCGTGTACAGCCATGAATGAATAAATGATTAGTAGTGTTAGATTCTGAAAAAGGCTATTGTTTGTTTTGTTAGTGTCGGTTTTTGTTTCCGTTAGTGGAGGTGCTTTTTGTAAAGGAGAGTAGAGGGGATGGGAAAGTGACCGTTACACTGTCTCCATTATACGTGTTTCCACTTTTGTCCTTGTGCAATTTTTATTTCTCAATCAGATCCTTTTGGAGTTTGGGCTGGGCTGAACTTTCCACTTGCAATTATGGGCCTTTAACTTTATTTATTGTTCTACTCACGTGCAATGCTTCCGGAGGATTTTTTTTTAAATAACAATCAAAATTTTGTTAATGATACTTGATAGCATTAACTCAAAAGAGTATTAGAAGGTATGTATAAAAAAAAAAAAGAGTATTTGAAGGTGAAGGTCTCAAAAAGGCCCCAAGTTTTCTTATCACTGACCGCCACATGAAAAAGGAAACCGAAGGTATTTTGTATTATTTCACTTAAATTTAATTTAGATGGCATAGATTTTCATTTTATTAATCAAATTCTTAAAATTTGGTATTGAATATATGTTTAAAGCAAAAATACTTAGGTTAAATTATTTATATTAATTATATCAAGTTCCCATATTATATAGGGTCATATGTCATAATTTTAAATATAATCATTTTAACTATGAACCCACATGAAAAGGGGCACGGTCATATACAATTGGAGAATAAGAAAAAATGAATATCTAGAAGTTGATGTAAGTATAGTCTATGTTTAAATCTTGCATTATACTTCATTTAAATTTTAAATGAGGGTTAACATAATCTTTAGTTTCTCAAATTTGTCATCATTTTGATTTTGGTTTCTCAAATTTTTATTTTATTTAAAATATTGGTAAAATTTAGAGCATTTTAGCCCTAAGAAAATAAAACCACATATTTTAAACTTAAGGGTGTGTTAGATTGGAGGGGAGCGGTGGAAGGGAACAGAAAATAATTGCAAACTTAATGTATCAAAAATTGTATTAACCCTTTAAATAAATATAAAAAATTGTTAATCCAAACGTTTTTTTTCCAACTACAGCTAATGAGTGTGTGTGTGTTAAAGGGCAAAGAACTGGCTTTGCATGATTCATAGTGAAATAAAAATATAGGGCTGTTTGGATAAAAGAAAATGGATAGATGAAAATGGAAAATCCCAATTTATTACTAACGGTGACTATTTGGTGGACAATCTGAGATGGAAGTTAACTTCTTGTGGAAAATCATTTTCATTTAAATGCCGGAACTTCTGTTTCCATTAAAATGGTGGAAACCAAATTTTAATCATCTGTGAGAAAATACAAAAAACACACTTATACTTGAAAACTCATCCCTCACACTTTGAAACAACCAACCTCTCATCACTGTGCATGCAGAAAGCAGCCAAGAAAGGAATTGTAAACTTGCCGGAGAAGAGAGGAACAGAGGAAAGGGTTGCGTAATTTTACTTCTACAAACGAGGTGAGTAGAGTATTTCAGTGTTACTTATTTTTCAGACTTTAATTAAATATGGGTGATAGTCACATCATGGTTAAGCTAAGACGAAATTTGCTTAAATTTTGTGTAGCCATGAGTTACTTATCAAATGCATCAAGTTAAACATGTAAAAAGATAGTGAATTTGACTATAGATATGATATACTTAGTTCTTTGTTAAAAATAAATTTTAAGTGACTTATGTCTTGAACTAGATGCAAATAATAGATAGCTCATGATTAGGAGGGAAACTATTGAAATTTCAGGTAACTATAATGTACTCATCATACACATCTAGTTAAAGTTATATATTTACTGTGCCTTTGACTAGATACACATCCTAGATAGTTCATGGTTAAGAGAGAGTTATTTAAGCTCTTCATCAAGATTTACTTTTTACTTAATCGGGTACTTTAACATTGTTGAATCAAAAAAAATATCTTTTAAATATAATGTTTATATTTTGCTATAGAGGCTAATATTGTCATTTTCCAGAAATACTACATATCTTTTCACCATTTTAAATCAACCAAATCTAAATTTTTCTATCAAACCATTTTTTATTCCAATACATATCAAACATTTTTGCACAAATTTTTTTTTTGTAACAATCAATTCTTTGATTTAAACGGCCCAATAATTTCACAAACAAATTGGTTGAAACCATCTCATCCTACAAACAGAGAATGCAAATTAAAATCTAGAAAGCAAGCATGACAACACAAAGTCATGAACCAATTAAAGTTAGTCAAGGAGAAGCTAAGAGGGCTTATGATTGCTTCTCATAGCGAAAACCATTAGCCTTGGAATGATCAGCAGACCAAACAAAAATGCCATGAACCTTATTCTCACTCTTGAGCCTTTGGCAAGCAGTGAAGAATCCACCCTCTGGACTCAGCCCTTTATCACTCCCATCACTGATAAAACTCACCAACGCCTTCCCTTCATAATTCTTGCTCTGTCTATTGAACCTATCAATGAACTGAGACATTCATGCCTTTCGGTTACGCGTAGAATTGAAAATTGACGTAGTCTATGATGTTCCCATATTTCTTCCATAACGCCTTGTAATGAATGACTCTGAACTTTTACATTGTCGAACGGAGCGATTGAAGCGAACTTGTTGGATTTTAGGATTTTGATTAAGCGTCCGATGTATTTAGCGAAGGTGTTTGAATCTGAGTTGAAGTGTTCGTAGACGCTGTCGATTCCATCTAGGTTGTCCTGTTTGATTATATCTGTGAGTGTTAAAACTGCGATGGAGATCCATGTATCAGTGGAAGATGGGCTGAAATTTGCTGGTTTACCTGCCACGGTATCGCCTCCTAGACTCAAGGCTTCCTGAAGCCAATCAATTATAATTACATGTGTTTTGATTCCTAGATTATTCTGTGTACAAGAGTTTCCACTTGCTCTGTTTTTGTGTGCGCAGAATGATGGGTTTGGAATTACATAAAATAAGTCCCTTGTTACACTTTACAAGGTAAAACTTCCCTTAAAATCGCTTAAAATGAGTTCATCTGAACAAGTTCTCAATCAATGTCCAAATTCGTACAAATCATTCATGAGACTTGTTCAAAAGAGTTAACATATCCAACAAAACAGCTATAGTTAGCATAGCATGCAATCTACTTAACAATGGAACTTAATTTCGAATATTGTAAAATATGAGAAGCCACAACAATAATTCCAAAACAAACGAATCACAAATGGCATGTTTTTGTTATACTTGATGAAAAAAGAATGAGAGAGAGATCGATGTTAGTGAATATTCACGTAATTTTTGAAGAGAAAAGAGGGGGTTGAGATGAAGAAGTTGGCACCTTGACATTGGAGTATTTGGCTTTGATGGAAGAAACATGGGATGGGAGGGGCTAAGATTGTCGGAGTCCCAGAAAACATTAAATATGCCGTTGGTGGGAGTTGTTGGATAAAAGGAATCATAGTCGATGGCGAAGGAGAGAATGAAGTGAAAGTGAACATTGGAGTTGATAGGGACATCAGAGAGCTTAACATTCTTAAACTCAGCTCCTACGTATTCTCGAAGATGCCTGAGGTTGCTGCTGTTTGTGGCGATCCCACAATAATCCAGAAGAGGAAGAAGAGAGAAGCTTGAAGGAAGCAGAACCTGGGAACCTCCATGCCTTTAGACAATTGAAAGCTGTTGATTGCAGAAACTCCTACCAGTAATTAGAGGCACTACTAAAGTGCGCCTCTACAACGACAACAAAAACTTGTGTAGAGAGAGAGAGAGATTGGTATCACCAGAGGTGGTGGATAATTATCCAGATCCCACAATAACACAGTTACAGTGATATCTGCGTTTGATTTTTCTTTATTTCTTCTTGTTTACTAATTAGTATAGGTATCCTTGTAAAGAATACAATCATATTTAAGGCATGGTTGATAATTAAATGAGTACTTTATAGGGTTCAAATCTTAATTGGTTTGCCACGATGTCATGATCTAACCGTTCTAATTTTAATTTTTCATTTCTGTTATATGTTTCTGGTTGGCCTCCGGACTCATGGATTATATTATTAGAACACATCAACCAATTTTGGTTTTTGTAAATCAACTTTAAAATAAGTGCTTTTGATCATTAAGATTATTCTGTTTATAATAAGTGGTTTCTAAAGTTTGAAAATGACTTGGAATTACAATTGACGGATGTTAATTTTGTTCTTATGTGGTATGTTCATTGGGTAGATAACTCAATGGTGTTAATAACGCTTTGGTTCTTAAAGTTTCACCTAATTTAAGTTTTATTCCCTCAATTTTAAAACTTGTAGCTTTTATCCTTTTAAGTTTGTTCTATTTATAATCGTTGATTTAGAGTTGTAGTTGACGATATTAATTTTGTTGAAGTAAAGATGATTCCGTTAATAAATTAAGAAAAAAAAAGTGAATCATGTATAGAGGTATTTAGGAATTTATATAATGAATCTCTTTTACGCAAACCAATACTCCTTTCCGGGTTTATGGAGTATATTATTAGAGCTCATGAACATACATGGAAAGAGGAATTGCACATGGCAACATACAGACACCACAAAGTCATAAACTAAAGCCTTAATTAAGGAGAAGCTAAGAGATCTTGTGATTGCTTCTCATAGCGAAAACCATTCGCCTTAGAGTCATCAGCAGACCAAACAAAAATGCCATGAAGCTTATTTTCACTCTTTAGAGTTTTGCAAGCAGTGAAGAATCCACCTTCTGGACTTAGCCCTAAATCACTCCCATCAGTTATAAAACTCACCAACACCTTCCCTCCTTCATAATTCTTCATCTGTCTATTGAAGTAATCAATGAACTGAGACACAGTCGTGCCTTTCGCATACGCATAGAATTGAAAGTTGACGTAGTCTATGAGATTCCCATACTTCTTCCACAATGCCAAGTAATGATTCTGAACTTCTGCATTGTCAAATGGTGCGATGGAAGCGAACTTGATGACGCCGTTGGATTTTAGGGTCTTGATTAAGCGTCCGATACATTCAGAGAAGGTGGTTGGATCTGAGTTGAAGTGTTCGTAGTCGATGTCGATCCCGTCGAGGTTGTACTGTTTGATTATGCTTGTGAGTGATGAAACTGCGTTGGAGACCCATGAATCAATGGAAGATGGGCTGAAATTGGCTGGTTTACCTCCCACGCTGTCGCCTCCTAGACTCAAGGCTACCTGAAACAAATCAAATATCACTATTATTATAGTGACTAGAGGCGTCTTGATTCTTAGATTATAAGTATGTACGAGAGTTCCCACATGCTCTGTTTCGGTTTTGATTGATTCATTCTCGGTCAGGGATGACTTACAAGGAGTGTTTTTACACTTTACGCGATAAAACCCTTCTTGCGTATCTATTTCACACACAGTATAAAATCACTTGAAATTAGCTACTGATCCAAACAAGCACTTATCATTGTCCAAATTAGGGATTGTGAGATATAACTAAATGGTGAGTTTCTACTTTTGTCCAAAATTAGTACTCTGTGGGCAAATTATATTTGATTGTCCATATCATTTATGATGAGACTTGTTCAAAGATGCAACATTTCCAACAAGACAAAACATAGCAATTTACTTAATATAAGCCCTTAATAAAGGAACTTATTTTCAAATGTTGTACAATATAAGAACCCATGAATATAAATAAAAAACAAATGAATGGCAGTTCACAATCACTTCATGAGATGGCAAGTTGTTGATATATACTTGATAAAAGAATGGAAAAGAGAGATGTTATAGCATAGATTCATGAAATTTTTGAAGAGAGGAAAAAAGGGATTGAAAAGAAGAACTTTGGCACCTTGACATTGGAGTGTTGGGTTTTGATGGAAGAAACATGGGAGGGGCTAAGGTTGCCGGAGTCCCAGAAAACGTTGAACTTTCCATTGGTAGGAGATGGAGAAGAAGAGGAATCATAGTCGATAGCAAATGAGAGGATGAAATGAAAGTGGACATTTGAGTTGATAGGGACATCAGAGAACTTGACACCCTTAAACTCAGCTCCTATGTATTCTCCAAAGATGCCTGAGGGCGCTGTTTCTGCTGATCCGTTAATAAACGAGAAGATTAAGAAGAAGCAGAAGGAGCGAGAAGATTGAAGGAAGCAGAACCTGGGAACCTCCATGCCTTCCAATAATTGAAAGCTGTTGATTCCAGAGACTCCTACCTGTAACAATAGGCACAGCTTTCTCCACGAAGCATTTAATATTTGACAGGGTGAACTGGTTACATCTGAACCGTTTTGATTAGATATGAATGATTTAGAATTAATTTTTTTAAAATGATGATTTATTAAATAAAAATTATTTTTTTAAAAAAATAATAGTTAAGGAATTATTTTATTTTTTATTCTACACTGTAATACCTTTTTTAAAAAATATAAGTTTTTAAAAAATTAAATATGAATAACTCAAATTAAATTTATACAGTATATATATACATACAATTAGCTCTGCTAAAAAAATGGTTAGGTGACCGACGGTTGTATACATACATACATATATTGAGATCAGTATCAGCAAAGCTTCTTTTTTTTTTTTTTGGCTGGTTTAGTATCCCAAAGCTATACAGTGAGTGGCATGTGCTTTTGATTTTTCTTTTGTCCTTGAAAAGCAAAAGATTGTTATTTCACCACTATGGGTCAACTTTCCTGCCCAGCAATTAGATATACTCCGTAAAAGTTGGACCTACGTCCTATAAGGAGTGATTATGCTGTCTCTCCCTATCACTTTCTTCCCTTTTCTTGAAATATACCATTATGGCCCGTTTCATATACCTTGAAATTGAGCTTGGAAAAGTGAGGGTGGAATCAATATTTTGGATTGTTTGGTACAATGGAATTCACTTTCTCAAGGAATCCATTTCCATCAAAAATTATTGAAGTGGGTTCCAATAGGCCCCCTTAGGAGTTCAATTCTAGTTCTTAGTAATTGATGGCATGAACATTTTACCTCTTCAACCTCAACCAGCAAGGATGTATATAGTGAGGACACTGCGACTCTGATGAGCACGATGGAATATAGTGACGAGTTTGATGAAGGTGACAGTGAACAGCTTTGACTCTAGACGAATATGATAGAGACGTCAACAACCTACATTGTGGGTTTAAGGCAACGGCAACAACCTCTTCGATCTCGGTTTGGGTAGCGACATCGACCCACTTCCATCTGCGACAGTGACGATCGGCCTCTTTGATCTGGGTTTGGGATGGCAACAACCTACCACCTTTGATCTGGGTTCAGTTTGAGGTTTGCAACGACGGTGATTTGGATATGCTTCTTTGATTCTTTTTTGTTTGTCCAAGATTTGATTCTTTGATTCAAAGACTGTCAATTATGTGTATTTAGATTGATTTGTTGATTGAGTTCGGATTTGGATTAGTTGTTTTTGGTATGCAACAATGGTGGTTTATTGCCATTGATGGTGGTGGCTGTGATGCAAGGGAAGGAGACGGTTCTTTTTTTTTTTGTGGTGAAGGGTGTATTTTGATATTTTCATATTATAAATATATATTTTAATTTAAAATAATATCTCACATCTTCCAACATAACAAACATGCTTCAAAACTCATTTTCACTTCCAATTCTATAAAAAACACTTCCATATACCAAACGTGCTTTAATCAAGTTAATATTCAAGTTCTAAGTAACATTCACAGTACATGATTTTTTTAAAAAATATGAAATTTGATTCCTTCAAATTTATTTTTGAGATCTGGGTGAGAGTTAAGAAAGGAAGATAAATTTGTGCAAGTTTTTAGGTTCACAATCCTCAAATGATCCTATTATATTAAACATATTTGTAGATAGCTTAGAGAAAGGAGAAGAAAACTTGAGAACCACCAACTCTTCTAATAATGGGAAGCTAGCACATGTGATATGATAATGATCAAACACTACACATATCACAAGTTGGCAATGGAGAGAGGTTGCTTTGAAAGGAGCAAATGTTAGCATTATTGTATAGAAAATAATATAATTAGCCATCCCAATTCCTAATTGTGAGCCAAATAAATAAAGATATTTTGTGAATGAGACAACCTAAGCACCAATACATTGTGGGGTACGACATCAAGTGTCTCACACTCGTGACTATTAAACTAATCCCAAAACTCAGACGACAAGAGAAAGGAGAGATGGATATATTTTAATATTCGTTTGTCTTTGATGAGCAATTATGAGTTGATGGTTTCGATCGAATCAAAATATATAACTTTTGATTTTAGTAGTTTACAAATACTCAAAAGCTAGCCTCTCTAGTCGAATAGCATGCAAATGCAATCCCATTCGAGAATTGTATCCTTAAAAGTAATTGGGCTACACAATATAAATACAGAACTTAACAGAGTGGATGAGAGGAAAGTAGCCAACAATCTTAAGATTTCCCTCTCAAGAGGAAAGTAGCCTTATTATATTAATTGCTCTTGCATGAATAAGATCAGACATGGCTCTATATACTCCATTATTGCTCTGCTGAAACAGACATTCTTGGAGCACAAGGCTTTGGATTTAATGATTCCCATTTCTTCATTTGATGCTTCGGCAAGTTAACAGGATAATAAGATCATAAATATTTAGAATATTTAAGAGGCCAATAATGCCAATAATATAACTTCTTATTCATAAATCATAGCTAGGCAGCAGCACATATATAATACGTATCATAAATGTAAATAGATACACATGTACACATACACAACAAACCCTAATTAGATTGAAGTGGCTAAAAGGGCTTGTGATTGCTTCTCATAACGAAAACCATTAGCCATGGAGTCATCAGCAGACCAAACAAAGATTCCATGAAGCTTTTGTTCACTCTTAAGTCTATGGCAAGCTGTAAAGAATCCACCTCCTGGGCTCAGCCCTCCACTTCCATCACTTATAAAGCTCACCAACACCTTCCCTCCTTCATAGTTCTTGCTCTGTGTGTTGAAGTAATCAATAAACTGAGACACACTTGTTCCTTTGTCGTATGCATAGAATTGAAAGTTGACGTAGTCTATGATGTTCCCATACTTGTTCCATAACGCCTTATAATGGCTCTGAACTTGGGGATCATCATATGGAGCGACTGAAGCGAACTTGATGACGCCATTGTTCTTTAGGGTTTTGATTAAGCGTCCGATGCACTCAGAGAAGGTGTTCGGATCTGATTTGAAGTGTTCGTAGTCTATGTCGATTCCGTCGAGGTTGTACTGTTTGCTTATGCTTGTGAGTGATGAAACTGCGTTGGAAACCCATGAATCAATAGAAGATGGGTTGAAGTATGCATAACCGTTTGCGACGCTGTCTCCTCCAAGACTCAAAGCCACCTGAAAGAGTTTTAATCAATACACACACACAGAGATCACAATTGATTTGATACTTATATTAGTGATATAAATAAAGTAATTAATTATTCTGTTATGTTATTAGGTATGTACCTTGACGTTAGAATTCTGGGTTTTAATGGAAGAAACTTGGGAGGGAGTGAGATTAGTGTCCCAGAAAACGTTGAATTTGCCGTTGGTGGGAGAAGGAGAAGAGGAGGTATCATAGTCAATAGCGAAGGAGAGAATGAAGTGAAACTCGACATTTGAGTTGATAGGGACGTCGGAGAATTTGACGTTGTTGGACTCAGCTCCTATGTATTCTCGAAAGAGGCTTGAAGGGGAAGCCTGAGTTGATGCAATGAGGAGGAAGAAGAAGGAAGCTTGAAGGAAGCTGAACTTGGAAACCTCCATGCCTTTTAGTAATTATGGAAGACACTACTGAAGATTTCAGAAACTGCTGACTGGTACAGGTTAATGGCACAAGGTGGATAGATCTTATATAGTAATAATATGTAGGAATCATAAAAACGATCAATATAATAGTCAAATGATGGATTCCACAACCACAACCATTGTTGCGTTTACTTCGAATTTTCCTTTGTTTTCTTTGAAAAGAACAGACAGCATTATTAAACATTCACCAGTCAATTGCCGTTTCGGTGCATCTGTTTGATAAGGATGTATATACGGCCGTATGCAACCCTTTCTCCCTATCGTTTAAATATTTTATACACGTTTTTTATATCATTAAATATCAGATCATATGTTCTTTAGTTTATGAGTTTAAGGTCAAACAGGTAGAACTGATGTGGATGAAACGGCACTGCTTGTGCCTTAATGATCTGGAAAGGCACAAGTATATTTATACAACCAAGCATTTTGAACAAGAATGATAGTTTGGACAAGTATACATGTGTCTAGGGGTAAACCTATAAAAATGGGCCAACTGGTAGTTTAAGTAAACTAACCTTAACCCAAGTTTATGTGGGCCAAACACAAATTAACTCACTTTTACAGAGGCTTCAAAAATTTAAACTCGAACACAGGTTTTTTGTCAAGTGGGCCAACCACCAAATTAG
>JANTPZ010002098.1:0-22122 GCA_025593235.1 Vachellia pachyceras | reverse complement strand
TGTTCAGGCAGGTCCCGTTGGTATGTTTCGTCTTCCTTTATATTCAATCATTTCATTTAAATCTTGATATTCCTTGCCAATTTTTATGAAACTTCAGTGTTATAATTGCTTACAAACTATTAGTTTTATCATTCTGTTTATGGTTTTTTTGTAGTCCATCTGTTATTGTTTCTAATATGATATTGTTATCCTTTTGATTAATACCCTCCTTAGTATTCTGGCTATTTTAGCTACATTTTACGTATGGATATAAGATAGGTCTACTGTTCGCTTCTCTTGTCATTTATGAAGTAAATTACATAATTTGCTTACTCATACTGTGGAATTTTATATCACCTAAACTTTTTTTTAACTTTAAATTGGATTCTAATATGTTGCAACTTAGCTAGTGGCTATGACATTGGTCTGATGGTGTCCTTTTCTAAATTTGTTGTGGGATATTTGTGATTTGATCTGTATTCTTTTCACTTTTACTTTGTTTCAGTTAATGTCTATGTTCCCAAAGACAGAGTGACTAACCAACATCAAGGTTATGGTTTTGTTGAATTCCGGAGTGAAGAAGATGCTGACTATGTGAGTATTCTCAAGCACTATAGCCTTGTCTTTGCTTGTTCACTGTGCAAGTTGCATACACTCTTATGCTACTTGTTGCTCTCTAATGTTTGAATATTTGTCAATATGTTCTTCTCGTTTTACATTATTGCAGGCCATCAAGGTTCTTAATATGATTAAGCTTTATGGAAAACCAATACGTGTAAATAAGGTATTAAGCACATCTTGTGACTGCCTCCTTGCTCTTCGCCCATGTGCTTTGGGCTATATTTGAATCAGTTTACGTCGTTGATTAAATTGCTTTTCCTGTGTTTATTTAATCTGTTTTTGAAATGTATTTATGTGTGAATTTAACAACTAAATTCAAGATTGCACATATTCAGATGATAGATAAGCAAATGTATGATATAGATTGAACACATTCTGGGTGCTCTAAACAGTGAATTCTAGTGCAAAGATCTTTTTTCCCCTCATTTAAGTCAGTCATCTATGTAATCAAAGCATAAAGTGGTGAAATCTACATATTCAACATGCAATTGAATTATTGTAGTTTAATTGCCCTTGCTGCTATCAGATGTTGGTCTTTTATTTATTTTCGTGCATATTTTGATTCAAAGTTTCAAATGATGGATAATGTGAATGGTATGGTGAAGCATTAGCATAAATCTTATAATGGATATTGTTAGTTTGGATCTGTTTACAGCTCTGAATTATTTATATTTTTTGAAATTCATATACGATCAATTATCACTAATTATTATGATTTCCATGTCCTCAAAATAGTGATCCCTTACTTATTTGGATGTATCTTTTAGTGCTTTGTTATACATGTATATCCAAAGAGTTGGATGTTGATAAAGCACAATGGCGCTATGTGATTCCATGTAGCCAACCCCACTTAGTGGGATAAGGCTTTGTTGTTCTTATCAATATCATGCATGTATTAGTTGAGGTAGCCTTTTTGGGGGGTAAAATGGTGTTTGCATAAATTTAGTTGTGTTCAGTGTTGTTAAAGGTGCTAAAAGGCACTTGACTTTTGATCGAGCAAGGCGCCCAAAGGCGACTGCCCTTCACACAAGAGGTGATAGGGTGTTGTGTGTCTCGCCTTAGCACCTTAGGCGCAAAAGTGAGCGCCTTTAACAACACTGGTTGTGTTACTGTGTGCAATGTATGATTTATGATGTGTTGTATTCATGTCAACATCCTTGTGTAAGAGTATGATTCAACATTTCTTTTTGTTCTAGGCTTCCCAAGACAAAAAGAGCTTGGATGTGGGAGCAAATCTTTTTATTGGAAACCTTGATCCCGTAAGTCACATATTTTTTATGCATTTAACAAATCCTAACATGATGAACTTTGATATTTAACCTTCCAGTGGGTCCTGTTGTTGCAGGATGTGGATGAGAAACTCTTGTACGATACATTCAGTGCCTTTGGAGTAATTGTTACAAATCCTAAGGTTATGCTCTTTAAATCTTTCATTTCGTTTTATTGCATAAAGTTTGTATTTTAGAAAGTATATTCTGCAACTGGCATTTACCTTCCGTGCTTCTCCCTTTTTCTTTAGTTCTTCATTTAGCACTAAGTTTGTTTAGAAAATTTTGTAGTGTTGGGGTTGATAATGATCATCAATTCACTTTCTTCACCCCTGAGAACTGCCTCATGATCTTTCAGTCTTTTAAACATGCTACCCTATGATGTCTGGATATTTTTGTGGACATGGGATACAACTACTTATGTAGTGTTGTGTGCAATATGATGTGTTGTATTGCTTTTGACAAGTCTCAAACACATATTGGGCATGATCTCAGCACCTTTTGTGATGTATTTATGCTTCAAAGTGCTATCTCAATGTGTACTCATATAGGCCAGGTGATTGTTCATTGAAATCTTGCTGGCATTTTGATATGTAGAATGAAATGGAATAGAATAGAAAGCATAATAAAAAAAAATGTAATTTTTTAGGTAAAAAATATCTTGTGAAAAAAAATAATTAAAAAATAGCTATTGTTTAGTAACAGCATCGATATTGCATATTTAGTGCAATAAAAACGATTTCTTTTACCACGCTCTTAAAAAATGGTCCATGTGTGTTGAGTGAGATTTAGGGGTAAGGAGTAAGTTCTTTATCAGACGGGCATGGTTTTTTTTGTCTGCTGGAGTTAACTGAACATTCTTTGGGACTTTTTCAACTTTCCATTGTAGTTGACATGTATTTGCTTAAATTTTACTATGGTTTCAAATTTTAAATTTGATGCTTGGTATATTTGCGCATCCTAAGAGAACACTCAAATGAAGTTTTTGACTGGGATTTCTTGGTTAATAATTTATTCAAAGCTTTGGTTGTTGATAGAGTACAATAATGCTGGGATAAGATTCTTGTTATACTCTGCTCATCATTTGGTGGTGTACTCTACATCCTTAGAGAGATAGTTTACAAGAAATGAGCATGTGATGTGATGATGTCTATGATTCCTGTTGCAGATCATGAGAGATCCCGAAACAGGAAATTCCCGTGGATTTGGCTTCATTAGCTATGATTCATTCGAGGCATCAGATTCAGCCATTGAGGTATGCCATTGTTGGTTGATGATACTCCGGTTTATTACTCTCTGCTTTAGAATCGTTTAAAGTGTGCAATGAACCACTCCTTTCATAAATTGTTGTTCCTACTTAAATATAATTGTATACAGTTTCAGCTTTATTTTGCTGTGACTGGTAACAGTCCATTTATTTCGTATACTTTTTGAAACCCGGTTTAGTATTTTACAAAATGTTGAACACTGTTGACTAAGGAATATATAATGGGCAAACTCATGTACTCTTCATTGTGTATTTTAGGCAAGGTTCTTCATTAAAAAATTGACACTTGGACATTTGAAAAACACATCATGTTAGTCATTACTCATTAACATGTCACTAACCGTGTTTACCTGTAAAGGTTAAGAAAGAGAGAGAAAATTCTACGAAATCCCAATTGCTTGCCATAATCGTCATAGACAAGTATAGTCGTATAGAGTTGGAGTCTGCCAGATTTGTTGGAAAAGAACTCTAAAAGCGCCTCTGCTAAATATTATCATTCTTCATTGGCTTAGCTTCTCACGGAGAGCCTATCAATTTGGTTCACTGATAGAACCCGGAACTGAACAGAGAATTGAAAGGAAATTCGTTGGTGTATCCTCTTTACTGAAGGGAAAATGAGAGAATACAAACCCTAAGGCTCCCCCTTGACAGGAGAGTTTGGTCACAGCTACAACGGAAAATAAAGAAAACACACTTGGCCCTGTATTCAAGAGACCAGCCCCTCTCTCCTCACACAACTAACAAATTGCCTACCTTCCTCTGTTCCCTACCCCTCCCATATAACGCACTCCCACTACCTGACATTGTCAGAAATTCGTTACCCTACATCCACTCTAGTGTTCCCGTTCTGCCCCTCTCTACCCAGAGCACCCACATCGTGCTTGGGCCTCGTCTTCTCCCTAGCCCTCCTTTGATGAGTCTGATCCCAAAATTTGTTAGGCCCAACATTCACCCCTCTATTCCCTGATGGCCTTCACTCTTCAAACCTAGACCCCAATCCTCATCTCCCCCTTTTCTCTTCCACCACCTCAACCTCACCATTCTCGGCCCTCTTTACCTTCAATCACATAAGTTAGTGGGTGTTTGGGTACCACTTTTGGTAAACTAACCTCCACTCGAACTTTTTTTTGGGTAGTGTTCTTTTGTTGGAAAGATCATCCACAAAACTTGAAAGCCATGGAACATTCATTTTAGAAAATGCAAGTGAGTTGCTAATATCGTTTTGAGAGGCTGTTTGGCAAATTTACTTTTGACAAACCGTAAACCAAACACATTGAATGGCATGATTCTTGTTTATATTATAAATCATGCTGAATCCCACAATTTTTGTAGCAAATGAATCCAAAACTTATTATTCGAAATTTCAAATCGTCTTTCTTTTCCTCACATGATCTCAACATGCTTTGAAGGAAAACGATATAACTGAAACAATAACAAAACATGAATGCTGCAACTCTATTGGACTTTGGGGATTGGGCTACGGAGAGTGGCTTTTAGAGGTTAGGATTCTTAGAAATGTTTTAATTGTGATCTAATACCATTAGTGACGTGTTAATAATTAATATAATGTGTTAATAAGAAGTACATATGTCAAATTTTGATCGGGGAACCTTGCCTGTTAGCATATAAATTTTCTATTATTGGATGCTTACCTACTTTACTAGTGTTATAAGTGATTTTTCTATCTTAGGCAATGAATGGGCAATATCTTTGCAATCGTCAAATAACAGTGTCCTATGCATACAAGAAAGATACGAAAGGGGAAAGACATGGCACTCCAGCAGGTTAGCCATTTTCCTGCATAGATCTCTCTTCTGTTGAATTATCTGCTTATTATAGCTTTTGTGATGCAGAAAGAGTTCTGGCTGCCAGCAATCCAGGTGCCCAGAAGAGCAGGCCTCATACTTTGTTTGCCAGTGGACCTCCAACACTTCCCAATGTTCCTCAGGCTAATGGTGCCATCCCTGCTCCAGTGCCTCCTCGTCCCTATGTTAATGGAGTTGCTCCCCCTGCTATGCCTGCCCTTCGACCACCACCACCTCAAGCTGCACCATTTCCACCTATGCCAGTTGCCCCTCAACCAGCATGGCATCAGCAGCAACCAGGTCAAACAATGGTGATGCCTCCACCTCCTGTCCAGCAGTTCAGGCCACCTCACTCAAGTATGCCACCCCCTCCACCTCCACAAGCGGTGCCAGCTTTCCCAAGGCCTCTTCCACCACCAGCTGCAATGACAGGCCAACAACCCGTTTGGCGGCCACCACCACCCCCTCCACCACAGCAACAGGGTGTGCGTCCCCCTTCATTTCCTCTATCCTCCATGCCACCACCGCCTCCTCCAAGTTGAAGAGATTCCATTGAGTGTTTTCATTCCATTGTTTTGGAAGTTCCCCTTCTAGATTTATTAATTGTAGGATGTTATCTTGCTTGAGTAATACGGGAAAGGATTAGCACAGAAAAGAAGACAGTCTGAGTTTTGGGCTATTCCATATAATATCCATATTGTATTTCTCATGCTTGGGTTTCAAGACTATGATGCTTTTTTAAAAGATATATATACTGATAGATGATTTAAGTTATCTCTATATTGGAGGATAGAAAAATTGAATTGGACCTGCTGGTCCAGTCCGGAACTGAGAGTTGTCGCAATTTCTCATGTTACCCTCCGTAGTATAACTTTAGTTTCATGCTTTATACTCCCAATGAAACCTATCTTTGGTTCAAACTTCATATGTTGGTTAAGGAAATTTCACTCTCTTATCAGTCCACAAAGTATATTCCTTTTGACATTTTAAACCTAAGAAATTACTTTTACATAAAACGAAAATGTTTTTTTTGGGCCGAAAATACACGAATTCCCTGTAAAGAAAAAAAAAACAAAAACATCCCAGAATACATCCTATCAATTTAAAGAAAAAACCATAAAAGCCTGCAATGCAACCTACTAATTCAAAAAAGAGAAAAATAGCCTAACATTTCCTATGTAACCAACCTAGTTTCATGATCAGTATAGCCTTTGTGGAATTCTTGAGCATCACAGACGTTCGTCTTAACAACATGGGGCTCCCGACTCAGTTTGATTTAAGCTCATTTCATGTAAACTCATTTTGGGTACATGTCCGTTACACCTCTTTTGAGAGTGAGCGTAGTGGCATAATCTGCTTTAACAACTTCTCGTTGGATTCTTCTCTTATGCGACACTTAAGTGCAAAAACTCTTCAAAGGATGTATCACTTGCTCGTGTCATGCTGGATCCTATAATTTGTTTTTGGGTTGATGTTAATGTGGTTCTAGCAGTAGTGTTGGAAGCTCATGTGTTATGTCCTGTATGTGGTTGTTGGTGTTTTTGTTTGATGCATGTTGCTGTTTTAATATAATGATACTTTTTTCACTTTAATATCATTGATCATTTTATCAACAAAAAAAAAAAGAAATCCCTTCCTTCATGCTAGAGCCAGTAATATGGATTAAGTCCGCGAGTCAACCCGCAAAAAAAGTGGTGGGTAGGGTTGGCTACAAGGTTGCCTACCAGAAGATGGGTCTTTTTAGCTGTTGGGCTCGCCGGCCCTCTTTTTTTTAAATAAAATAAAAGTAATTAATAAAAAAATATTTGAATAACTTATAATCATAATGTAAACCTAATTAATATTGAATGATTTTTTATTATTTAATTTGTAGTTTATATTTAGTTTGAATTCAATCTTATAAAGTGCATTAAATAGGTTTAAGTTGTATTGTTTGAAATTTGAATTAGATGTTTTATGTTCAAGTTGTGGTGTATTTTTAAAAATTAAATTGTAAAAAAAAGACATTTCACTTTAGGTATTAAAAAAAGATAAAAAGAGATATTTCAAGTCCCAGTTCAAACAAATGTCGCGTAAGAAAAATATGGAAAAAAAAATGACCGGTTGGTAGGCAGAGTTGGATAAATACTAACTCGCCAAAAGATGGCTCTTTTAACGTAATCCGCAATAGGCCCAACTCCAAGTGGGTTATTCCGCATTACCTGCTCTAATTCATACTAGCAAGGGCGCCTCTACTAAGAGCTATCCTTTTATCAGAAATTTAGAATCCCATTCAGAGATGATGCTGGCTTCAGCTAGCTATCTACAAGCCTCCCTAGCTCAAAGCACTCCAACAAATCAACAGTTTTCCATTCACAACATTCTACATACTCATTTTTAATCCTTCAAAACAGCTCTTGACAATCTGTTTCGATGATTGCCTCCCCTTCATAAAAAAATATCTTTCACCTTCAAGGTCTCCATCACTGCCAAACACTTAGGGTCTCTTTAGTATGTATAAGGGAAGGGGAGGAAAAGTGAGCGTTTGGAAAATTTTTTTGGGTTGAATTTAAAAAAAAATAGAGAAATAGGGTAAAAAAATTTGATTGATTTTTCTTACCTTTTTTATTTTACACCTTATCTTTGTTAAAATTTTGTAACCCACTTCTTCAAAGATTTTAAAAATTGAATTAAGGTGCATTTTTTTCCTAAAAATATTTGCGAATCAGTAATTTTGCCATGGAAATTTTTTGAAAACCAATGTTGCCCCGGAAGTATAAAAATATAGTGGGTTCGTTTGGTAAAGCGGTGAAAAAGTACTTTTACTATTTACGAGGTAAATGTGTGAAGGAGATTATATCGTTTTGCGGAAAAACACTGTTGAACGTGCTTTTGGGGTGTTGAGAAGCTTTCCCAAACACCACCAGTAACATTGTCCCCAAATTAACAGATCAAATGGTTAAAAGTTAGTTGACCATAATGTGGTGATATCCACTTAACTTTTTTGTTTCATGTCAAACTTGCAAGTAGAAAGAAAAAAAGAACTGTCAACGTCTGTTCCTTCTTATTCGTCTTCGATGGTAGAAGGAGATGAGGGATGGGAAGACATTGTTGGAACTCGAAAGATGGGAGGGAGTGAGGAAGATGAGGATATACTCTTTTTTCCCCTACTTGTTTGTAAATATGGGCAATTAACATTTAATCGTTTGGTCAGTTAACATTACTATGTTTTTATATTTTCGAGCAACATTACTCTTAAAAGAAAACTTATAGAATAAAAATTACTTCTTTGTAAATGCTTACAGAACAAAAATGCACTTTGACCCTTTTAAATTCAACTCACAACAATTTTACCTCATCTCCCTTTCCCTCCAAATCCATGCTATCAAGCAGCCCCTAGGCCATGAAAACTAATTCAGCTTCAATCCTCTTAGATATCTTATCACGTATCTAAGGAAAGTTTGATATATGCTGATATCTTATCTAAGGATATTCGTTCCGAAGGCTCATAGATGCACTTTATTCCACATGCTCCTCCTAGTTACAGGAAACAGCTTCTGATAGATCAGTTTTTTGTTAGGGGTGTTAACCCCAGTTTGAACTAAAAACTTCTTCTTCTCCTTTTCTTTTCAAGCATTGCTTACCTTTGTAACTTAAAAAAAAAAAAAGATTAGCCTATTTAAGTTCCATTTCTCTTTTAATACCAAAAGACAAACTGGGCCCTCTACTTGTACTATTTTAAAAGTTCATGGTTCATGATATCATTATACTTTGTTTCCATTACAGAAAAGATAAATTTTATAACATCCTATTTCGTTTCATAATAATTCCAAATGCATAGGTCATGCGTATATGTTTCTATAGGTAATTAAGGTGATAGATTTTTTTTATATAAAACCCAAAAGTAATAGTCTTACCCTATTTGGAGAGGGAAAATGTGGGAGGAAAGAAAGAATAAATAAGCCAAAAAAACCTTGTTTATATTATTTTAACGAGGAGGGAAAATTATTACCGTCTATCTTTAATATAAGAGCCATTTAATTTTTTTTATATATTAATGAAGTTATTTGATTAATATATTTATTATTTTTTAAATTAATTTATCTAACTTATAAATTGATATATAATCTAATAAAATATATAAAAATTTCAGAATATATATTATAATTAAATAATTCATTTAATTTTTCAATCACATTGAAAAAATTAAGTAACGTTTATATTAAGAATAAGATAGAAGAAGAAAAGGAAAATATGAGTGGGCAAGAATCCCAATATTCTTAAAATTTTCTGGCAAGGCATGCTGCCTTGCTCAATGTGAAACCAAATGTCGACTTACCCTCTTCAATGGTAGACGCACCATCTTCGACCTCTGCCTCTTCCGAATCCGTTGCTCTGTTCTAATCTTCGTGTTTCTCTCCTCCTCCTCCTCCTCCTCCTCTGAAACAATATGGAGCAAAGGCAATTTTGACCTTAGAACAACTTCCTCCTAATGCAATGGAGAGGAGGCTTCAGCCTTGGACTCGACTTGGGATTGGCTCGCACAGGCCTTGCGCTCAGTAAAGGCTTCGCTCTTCGTCCTTTGACGGTAGCGATTGATTCCTTTCATCAATTTTTTTTCCGGTCTAAATTTTGGCAAATTCCATGCTTATCGGTTTGCATTGTCGGTGTCATAAATTGAAGGCAACCTAATATTTCAACTTAACATTCAGCTTCATAGATGAGACTACAAAGAAGCCTTTATATAGGGATCAGGCTTGTTAACATTGTTATTCACGGTGCAAATCCCATTCATTGCATGCTTATTTGTTGCAACCAATGAAATGTATTTTGTGCTTAATCGTACATTCATTCTCGGAATCTTATAGCTGCTTTAGGTTTTGGAATTGCGAGGGCAGAAGCTTGAGGTCCAGCTTCTTAAGATTGCGGAACAAGAGGTCCAAACCTTTACTCTCTCTCTCTCTCACTGCATGTAACTCTGTGGTTGGCGATCCATTGCAATTTAGTGATTGAAGATTTTATTTATGTTAGGAAGTTGATGAGTTTATTGTTGGACTTCCTAAATCTTCTGATGGAAAGGAAACACCACAATCAAACAAAGTTCGCAGCATTGCAGGAAGACTTGCAGTTCGAGCAGCAGAGATGTCAGAGACAACGTCGCAGCTTTTGCTTGTCTTCTAAATTCCATAAGAGGAGATAGATTGAAATGTTCATAATGTGCTGATAACAATCTTAAAATCACATAAGATGTGATATTAGTGTCTCTTTAAAATTTCATATCCATGTCAGAGTTGCTAGACCGGTCACTTATAGTTGTGTGCTTCCAACTTTGCACTGAGCTCTCGTCCTTGATAATCACTCAAGTTTCTATGTTCCTCCACATTTAGGCTGGTAAATGATTTCCTTGCCTCGTTCATTTTGAAAACTAGCTGATTTGACTTTGCCAATTTTAAAATCATAGTATAATATCACATCTTATTTGACCCAAAAAAAAAAAAATATCACATCTTATCCCAAGGGTGACCTAATACCAGGGAAGAACAGAGAAGAATGCATTATAAAGCTTATAATGCAATGATGTTTCTGTAACAATATCTACATGGATGTTCTCTGAATTGATGGAGCCATTTATAATGCCAATGTTAGATAACTCAGATTTTAAATTTCAGCCGCTGGAGCGTTTATCTACAGGATGAACATGGGACAACAAATGCGCATATGCAATTTGAAAACAAGCATAATGAAATAACATGTAAAAAGTAAGTAAAAAAATCAATCATTACAGCTAAACTGAAGTTATAGCAATGTGAGGAGCCAATCATAACGCGATGTAACAATGTAATCATATCAAGAGCTGTGTATTGTACATGCCCTTTTTCTTCGCATGACCTATGCAAGCTAATTTTTCTGTCTATTCAACACATTAAGAAATCATTCTTGCAACCCAAATTCCATCAACTTTTCACACTTCTCCTATGATCCCTTGCAATATCAATACACTATCTCAATCTCTAATCTTTTGCCAAAGGGATTCTATAGTCTGATCAAAACTCATGAAATAGAGTGAGATCTGAGATGTGGGTAAGATTCTCAACAAGATGGATTAGGACAAATATTATCCCTCCTCGTTCTCCCATTCTTCAAAATTCAACATCACGCCGGCCTAGCTGGTTAAGCTTTTTTACATGGTTTTTATTACCTAACCTGCCTTGCTCTCAATGAATAGTTGACTAATCCACCCCAAACAAGGCAATTAGGTAAAGATCAGGCTTAAGCACTGAGAATAAGCTCTATTCTTGGAATAATCCTGAAATGATGAAAGCAAGAAGTGTGGAGTGAGAAAAAACATGCATGGATGAAGAAAAAATAATTCCATGGAATTGTTACCTCAACCAGATTCTGAACCAAGAATGATGCACCTGAAACTCCAATTTTTTGGGACCAGCCAGAGACTAGTTTAGCCGTGAACTGAGATAATACCTCACACAAACCCTGGTATTTTTACAAATAATATTTTATTTGGAGCAAAATAAAAATTTATCAGTCTTGGAAGTAACTAAATAAGTGGCAGCAAGTGTAATAAATCAGAATTCTTTTACAACTATAACAAATTACATTTTTATAGAAAGAGAATGTAAAGATCAGCCAAGCTTTGGCTTAGTGGAATTAATCTTATCTCCAAAGCTTCGATTTGAGTTCAAACTCAGCCAATAACGTAATCAAATTGACTTGAAAAGCTGAAATAAAAGTAACACAGGATTATCAAAAGACTAGTAGCCAAATTATTGAAGCTAGCGATATGGGATATCTTTCTCAGTGGGTGTTACAAATAATACTTGAAAGTGAAAAAACACGCACAACTAGAAGGAACAGACTGATCATATCATAACGCTTTGCTAGTGGCAATCCAGACAACCACCATTGAAAGACCTTGATTTCTCTCCCCCGCTGGCAGGGACTAAGTTAATTATACTTGTAGTTGATTTTTGAATTATATTCGAGTTTAGATAATCGTTTGAGGATCAGAGAAATAACACAAGCTTTGATTTTAAACAGATCACACAATTTTTTCCGGACCGACATGAAAAATTGCAGGTAAAGAATGATAATACAGGTTTAGACATCTAACCTGTCATTTGATACAAAATCATTTGGCTGATGCCTGTGGCCGCATTGTGTTGCTGCACTTGCTGTAACCCAATGTTAGCGTAAGTATAGCTTAGAAGCAGCCAGAAATGCGGCACAGAAAATTGGATATAATCAGACAAAATTATGATTTCAAACATAAAAAGAAGGTGAACTAGCCCGTTAATATTAAAAAAAATGGAAAATTCACTGCCGAGTATAAACCAAAACCAAGGAAACATGATGACAGATAAACATGGAAGTGTGGCAACCAATAAAACTATGATATACTAAAGAAGATAAACATCAATGAAACATAGTTATCAATAAACAAAATTAAAAATCTAGACTATTATTTAAACATCTACAAATCTTAAAATTGATTTCACCTGCATAACTGCCTTCCACCAAATAGGCCAACTTTTGTGAGGTAGGTTATAATTTTTCACAAACCTATCACAAAAGGAAATCATCAGATTTTTTAGATTAGTAAGATGGTGACGTTGCCAATGAAGATATATATTCAAGTTCTTAGCGTACAACTTATGATCAATTGCATTCTAAACATTAAACAAGAAACCTGCAAGTGTGCATGCAAGGGATTAAAAAAAAAAGATCAAATAATATATTCAGATTTACAAGACCATCAAAACAATTTCATCGACTCTAAATGGCTTATTTTATGATCTAAAATTCAAAAACAAATATAGAGGCAGCGCTGATTTCCTTGGATCTGTACAAAGACATCAAATACTAATTTAACTTTTATTTATTTCTTTGCCACAACTTCTCAGGAACATATAAATTGGAAAGCCTGAGTATAAAATTATAATTAAATATCATTACTGTTGAATGGACGAGTACCTTCCAGACAAAATCTCCAGTAATGAGAAATTCTACGAAAGAACAAGACTTGGGATGATTTTTGGAAGCAGTAGGTGAGATGGCCTTGAACATGACTCCTCAACATTTCCATCAAAATTTAGGAAAGAGAGTTCATTTTCAAGAATGGAATAAGCTTCTGAGAATGCCTGCACCAAAAATTTTGCACAAAAAACATTACTAGGAAAAGGCTAAATTATTAACCCAACACTTTAAAAACAACCATAAAAAAGAGAAAGATACAGCAATTAACCAAGCAGAAAAGGCTAAATTTTCCGAGCATTCTCTGGAGGATTATAATGAAATATTTACATCAAGATATCCAACTGCTAAATTATCATCCTAGTTATCACGGCATAGACAACCAATTTTAGACTAGAAAAACACCATAGTCGGTAATTAAGATAAAACCATTACCTTGATGCATTGATGTATGCGGAAGCAATTTCTTCCCACATTATTCGTTGGGAAAAGAGGATCATCTATGTGTATTGGATCAATGCTACAAAGTCAAGTAGTTGGTCGTCAATACCAGGGGAGGAATAAAGTCTGAAGGATACCACGTCATATACCAAAAAGGCTTGAGTTCACTATTACCTACAACCTCTTTCTCTTTTTAGATAAACTCCACTTCCCTGGACAGCAATTCTCATTTGGCGGGGATCAAATACATTCCTGTTTTTTTTTTGGAGGGGGGTGGGGGGACCAAAAGGCCGGAAAAATAACTGTCTTGAAAACACCATGATGGTAAGGTATCAGTAGTTAAACAATTGCAACAAGAAAGTTCACTAACCCAAAAAAGTGGAGAAAATCCATTAGAAGGCTTCCATAGTTCTGCAAGGTAATAAAAAGGTTGCAAGGTAGTTGTCAGATATTGTTAAAAAAAGGCAATATTATTATAAATAAAAGCCTCCATGAGAAAGCTTTGCTCTTCATGGATATATTTTCATGCAATCTGAGATAAACAAGAACAAAAATACTTTTGGCAGCTAGGAGAAGTGAGAAAAGAGAGATGTGAATCAACAGTTGACAGGCTCAACATATGGTAGTTTTGGCCATGGGACTTCTTAATTATGCAAGTAGATTGGATGAAAATTGTTCAGAAAAAAACAATCTCAATATCCCTTAGATCACTCTAAATCCAGAGTTCAGATCCTTCGTCGACTGCATTGAATAAGATAGGGCACATGGTGCTGAAGATAATGAGTTGGACGGAATGAGAGTAAATCAGGTTTATATGCCTTTGTTTCTATTTCATCTTATCTACATTAATGTGTAGAGCACCAAAGGAAAGCCGAATGCAAAATTCCATACCATAACAGATTTAAAGGCAGAGATATGCCCTTGAAGATGTCAAGATCATTCCACAACCAAACAAACCAAAGAACACCATAAAACACGTTTAGAAACTGGAGTATCAAATGGAGAAAGTTTTTGAGCTTAATGAGCATGTTAACAGATGTCAAGAGAGAGAGAAAATTGTATCAGCAAATCAAATCTACATGCCATTAGTGTTTATACTTTCAAGTCCTGACCAAGGATTTCATTTTGAATGTCGCATTAAGGTTCCAAATTGACTTGCCAAGAAGAAACCAGTCCCTTGCTGGAGAATGAGAAGTTGTACTTGATAGTTAAAGTCTGTTATTGTGCGAGCCTGACACTTGCAAGTGATTCAAATATTGAATATCTGCTAGTTAATACTCTCCATTCCCAAATTAAACAAAGCATTGAAATCAATACCCCAGTCACTCACTAACACTGAAATATTGAGATACATAGTGGCTAGATTATGTAGGTATGAAAAATAAAAACAAAATCACGATCAAAGTATATGTATATGTAAACACCACAGTAATCAATTTTTATTAGAAAAACCCTTCATTAGGAAAAAAATTGACAAAATATAATTGCATCTAAAAGCCAGCCTTTAGTTATGCTTACATTTCATTGTCCCTGATCACATACGGAGGCTAAATGAAGCTTCCATGGTTTATCAAAACCACTAAGATATACATGCCTTTCTCAAATTGTAATGGTGAAATTCCAATGGAATTTCAGCAAGTATTGAATGTTTGTACTTATCGTTGTTTCACATGTAATGTTAAATTATCTATCGCATGAAGATCTTTTCTAAGACATTTAAACGCTTCTGGTCTTATAATTGATTCAGCTTCTTTAAGAAACCAATCTTGTAAAAGGTACCAGACATGGAAGTGTATTTGATTTGCTACTTTCAGGCCAGAACAGCCCTTCCATATGTATGTTTAAATCACATGCATGCATTAGTACTTGTATTTATTTCAATTTACTTTTGTGATTACATACATGTTAATGCATGCATACTTGCATAATACCCATCCCAATCAGATTCAACTACTACCCCATTTTCCATAACCAGTAATTAACCAAGTAAATTGATTTCAAAGCATTAGTTTCTTAATGAGCGAAAAATACCAGAACAAGTCCAGATTCAAAAGGCATATAAAGGGATGTCCAACACATCATATGTTAATTAAGAATGAAAACATTCCAACATATATGTTAATTAAGAATGAAAACATTCTATCAAACAAAAATAGAATGAATTATATTTAACTGTACCAGCTCCTAAATTAAGCATGATCTCGTCATCAACCAAAAATATTATAATAAGCATTGTTAGGGCCGTAGTAAAATCCTCATTCATCATCAGCAGAAAGATATGACAATAAGAATAAATTTGGATTGTAAAGGAGGGACCAAATCTTACTTGGTCAATCTGCCGGCCCAGATGGTGCTCATATTGAAGAAAGCGTATAATTAGTAACACCTACAATAGAAATCCTGCTTATGCACAATTTTTCACAGATAAGAAAAATTATATACTAGTAAACATCCATAAGATGAGGAACCAGCTTCCTTGAATTCTAAATAAGAGAATTTACAGGAGTTCATTAAATTTTGGATAAAAGAATGGGAGAAAATCTTGCATGCAATTGCTTATCCTTACTATTAGATTATTCAATTAAAACATGACAAGTATACGGTTTTTACAGTTTAGCATCACATGATTGAGTCTTTAAAAAAAATTGCAAGTTAAATTGTGTTGGAGAATTTGATAAAAGGATATAAAGAACTAAATGAAAACATATTAATAGAAACATAACATAACAGTTGAGGATTAGGCATTGCCCCAGGGGAAATATGGGGGAAATTGAACCTTCAATACAAAAGACCTACATGATTCCGGTGTATATCTCTATTCAGGAGGCTCCTGTATGTAGACCATTACTAAAAAAACCTGGAGGTTTGCTAATATCAATCATTTTAATAACCACCTAGGCAGTAGTCCCCACTCCCCATGCATTATGCAAAGTTTGAAGAATGATTTGCACTAATTCACAACTAGCCCATAGTGCATCTTGCTAAAAAAATTTCATCAATATATTGATGATTTTGCCTATCAACATCTAATAGAGAAAGGGCAAAAGAATAGGGAAGATGTTAATTAATTATTTGTAATCTAGAGACTAAATAAAAATATAGGTAATGATATTGAAATTAGGATTAGCATATGAGGAATTAATCATTTAATTCTTTTGTTTTATGTTGATTATTGGCTCAATTATCTTGTTATCGTGCTGTACTAAAATGTATTCTGTTGCAATTTAATATTATCTTCTATTTGAGTTTTGGCAGTTATCTCTCGGGTTCTGTATAAAGGCCTCAACATCCAACCAGGATTAGGTTTGATTAGGTTTTATATTATCTCTCGAGTTCTTTACAAAGGCCTCAAGTGATTATTATTGCTCTGTTGTTATATCTTACATACTCTTTTAAAATTATATGACATAAATATCTTGAATGTTCAGGATTATTAGTACAAGTTACGAATTATACTTTTCAAGAATAAATCAACAGAAATTGAACACAACAAAGTAGCATATGGCCATTCAACAGTGTCAATGTTCGTTAGATTTTGAGTATACGTAAATCCCATCTGTATTACTTCTGAACCAAGAGGACTCAGAGAAACCATCTAGAAATCAAAATTTCTTGTAAAAATATATTAAGCAAGCATACCAAACAGTAGGAACTTAAGCCACCAGAGTAGGACTGATCAAGGCTTCGATCTGCCAAGAACTGTTTTAGCACCAAAGCAAGAGGTGTAACAGCAGGAAATTGTTCTGTCAGACCCTTAACCTATAGGCAGCAGCATAACGTAGCATTGGTCAATCAAAACCAACGCAGACAAGAATGAATTAATCGTTATTACTTATAAGAGATTGGATTGCTGCTTCCTGAACAGGAAAACTAACAAACCAACACTAAAATCAAACAATGCAGGGACCGAAGAATATTCAGGATTTGGGAGAAGTCCCCCCCCCCCAAAAAAAGACCAAACAAAAATAGAGCGATAGGTCATTATGTAATTAGCAATTAAATTACATAATGAAGAAAGAAAATTTAATTTGCCTCCGTCAGACAATTTGGTTTGCCCCCCTGGGTTTTACATAAATGTGTACAAGTAACAAAGCCCCTTCTCCTCCCTCCTTATGTCAGTGGCCACATCCACTGCCTGATATTTTGCCTCTCTATGCATCATAATATCTCTCCTCCTGACAACATATGCCATACCCCTCACCTCTCACCAACACAACAATCAACACACTTCTCCATTTCACATTCTTTTTTAAACTACTTTTCCTTTCCTTTCCTTTCTTTTCTTTTTTTGAGTGGAACTTCTTTTCCTTTCTTAATTATTGATCAGATTTCCATCTGCCTTCCCGTTTTGACCATAAAAAAAATTGATTTGCTCTAACAATGATTATAAATATCATTCAGTTTTCAATTCTTAAAGCTTTTCTCCCCAGCCATCCTTTGCAAATTTCCTTGAGTAACTCCTTGGAAGTTTTTTTTTTATCAGAACAAATAGGATATCCCAGCCTCCTACAGTTAATTAATCATATAGAAGCTTCAGAATACCTTTTTATTTTCCTTGAATATAAGATGGACAATAGCTTAAGATGGGCATAATTACTATCCACAATTGAAGGCAATCAAGTATATCCACTTTTCCTTTTTAGGCCAATGACATAGACGGACAAAGTATCATAATCAACAGAAGTTACCAGTTCTGAAGTTTGGAGTCCCGTATGTGATGGGGTCTTGAAGCTAATGTCAAGACGTACTGATTTGGATTCCTTTGCTGTGTCGCTGTTCATTGGAGAGCACTTTAGCACTGCTGAATCTTCTGGATGAATCATATCAGAATAAACAACATTGCAATTTTCACCATCAGTACAAGCTGACCTCCCTTTTGGAGATTGTAAATTAGGAGCAGAAGAGGTGATAGAGTCATGAGGAACTTCCACCACAAGCATAATAATAGGTATCTAAAACAAAGGGAACAAAAAGAGAACATATTACAGATAAGATCAGATTATATATAGAATTCTAATTGGGAAAAAAATTCAAGAGATGTTACAGCTGTGTTCTCCACTGTCTTCAGAGAATCATTTTTTACCCAATCCTGATTGGCAAGATACCTAGCTGCATGCTGGCAAAGCAAAAAAGTTGAGGGTCAATTTTGTGACATGTTAAAACAAAATCAACATAACTGCATTAACATGAAAAAGATGATAAAGTACAGAAGATTAATTTGGATATCCTTCTAATCATAGCATAATTAAAGGCAAAAACAGGAAAACTATCAAAATACATCACAGTAAAGTCCTAAACCTCATCAAATGTTTGATCAAAAAGCAACCATGAGGCAGACTTACGGAAATAAATGGTTATGGTATGGAAAATGCATGCAATATGTGTGATCAATTATACAGAAAATCATGTGTTCTCATGTCTCAAACTATTTAGGGTAGCCATCCTCAGGACATTTCTTGCAACAATATTAAGTTTCACAACCTCCATTCCATAGACCCCTTTTCTTTATCTGAAGGAGATTATTTCTTACAGGGAATTGTATATACATACACCACCAAGAACTACTTCTTTCCAAAGGCTTACAATGCTATGTAGGAGCAGGAAGTGATTGGGCTTCAAACATGGGAGAAACAAAGACCCACCATGCCTAATGCGTAAATCTAGTTTGAGAGTCAGGAAAGAAGATCGAACTCCTCAGTGATTGGCCAGAGTGACATTTTATTCTTTAGGGGAATAACTGAATAGTTTTAAATGAAATTCCTAAGAATATGTACAGGCTCCCACCATTTTGCCGTCTTCCCTCACTTCTTGCTAATTTTAAAACCAGTTTTTCAAACTTCGTAGGAGAGAAATTAAACAATGAGATGAGCAGTATTAGTGCACTGCCCTCATATTCTTTCATTCTAATTATGGCTAAAAAAATCAATAATACTCAAACTTAACGTAGATGTTATACAGTGGGTACACATCAGAATGGCATGCCATAGCTTATTTTCAATATACCTGAAGACAAGTTTCTTTGATACCATTACGGCCCTCAAGTATCCCAGCTTCTTTTATTGGCTCCTAAATCATTATATTTAAAAGAAAAGGGAGTTACTTCACCAAAATAAAAGCATGGACAGGACAACAGAAGAAAAGTGGAGAAATTACCAGGTTTCTCACAGGAGGGAGACAAACCACAAGGTCAACATCACTTGTTGGAAGGGCCATACCAGTTGCATTAGAACCAAATATGTGTGTCCTGGACCGGGGCCATAGAACTTGTAGAGACCGGGTAACTCTCTTGACAGCCCAATTGATGTATGGTTTCCTAGACATATTCTCTGCAGCAACCTTGGATTGCATCATATATGCAAAGAATAAATGTCAAGTAACAAGCTGAAACCCCAAAAAATACACTAAGAAGTATAAGCCAATACTGGGATTAATCGAACTAAAACACCAAAGAAAGGAGAATTGCTCTACACAAGAAAGAAACTGATGCAGAAAAATAGAAAAACACTCGAGCTATTCAAGATGCAAGATATCTCTAAAATTTCATACATATTCTCCACCTAAAGCCTCTTTTTATTGAAACCAACAATCTTGTTACGAAGCTCCTACCAAAAGCCAACCCAGCTCTTAACCTTGCTGTCCAGGCCAGTTATACATCCTCCCTCACAGAATATATTCCGCTTACCCCCCTGCTCAGATTCTTTAGAATATACCCAGGGCAAATCATAATATCATTCGAATCTTTTATCCTGTTGAGCTAAATGAAGACATATAGCTTTCTACTATTAGACCAGAAATATAAAAGACCAAAGTCCCAAACTTTATAGATCAACAGATGAATAGGAACCAGCCAAGCATCAATCCTATTACCATTTTCAAACCAGTAATGCCTGTTTGGATGAAAGATAGTGGACGCCATACAGTTTTGAGCCAATCAGTTTGCCCAACAATGTTCAGTCAAGGGTTGCTCATTGACTTGGCCTAAAAATTCCTTCAACCCACCATTTACAGGTCAGATTGTGGATTTAAACAGTATCAACACAACCTAATCCACATGCATGAACATCCTTTCTTGCCATTTATTTTTAATATTTTTCTTAAAAGTTCGAACAGTGTTGAATGAGTTAAAAGCTCATATCAAACTAACCCAATTAAATCTACACAGTATGGCCCATACAGCCTTTATTTTTTAATTAAATTGCATTTTGCGCCCTTGTTGTTTGTCATTAAATTGGTATAAACACTATGCTTCAGAGGTGAGCATAATATATCCAACCCAAATAAATCAGCCTAGCCTAAGTCAGTTTATTTTTATTCAAAAAAAGTGAAAATATTGTTAAAAAAAAAAAGATGTCACTGGTACCTTTGGACAACTACAAAAGACTTTCATGGTTATCATTAATAAAAATATTTAATAAATGAAAATTGTCCACTTAAAGGAGGAGCCTCAAAACATAGCGGATATATTCATTACTCAGTAATGAGTAAAACAGATATTTAACCCCCAAAAACAAAAATAAAAAAAAAGCCCATTGTTTTAACATTCAACTTCTCATTTTCATCAAAATTTGAATGTTAAATACTACAAGGTAACAAAGAGGTAATTGAACAAACCAAAAGAGTGCTAAATGACACACTTCAAACCACAAGAAGCAACTGATTTTGGACCCGGAAGCAAACTGTAATTTCCCATAACTAGAGGTGGCAGTATGAAAGGGTGTCATGTCATTTACCCTCGCAAAACTTATTTTGGACCATGAAGTAAACTGTAATTTACCATAACTAGAGGTGGCAGTATGAAAGGCTGTCATGTCATTTACCCTCGCAAAACTTATTTTGGACCCTGAAATAAACTGTAATTTACCATAACTAGAGATGGCGGTATGAAAGGCTGTCATGTCATTTACTCAATTTAAATTGGTGCAACCAAATGACCAAACCCTTGGTGTCTAGGGTGCACGTAAAGTTTCTTGCTGCCAAGTGAATGCTTTCGTTGTTTTTCATATGTATTATTAACTAATAGTTAATTACTAATTTGGTATTAAAAATGATTTCAGACATTTTACCAAAAAAAAATGATTTCAGACATACAATAATAATATGAAGCATTGCAGGTAAAATTCAATATATCCTAGTTTACTCATTATAAAACTTGGTAATACTAATAAAGTCCTCAAGTTGGACCCCAATTGAACCAATGAAAATATAAAATGGTACCATTCCTTGTCTGATCCACTGACTGTTCAGTTTGTAAAATATTGTAACTATTATTCAGTTATAAGACTGAATGGTAAGACAAAAGGATCAGGCAAACTAATTTTATACCTGTTTACAGAAAGAATCAATTTCATCGTGAAGAAGGCTGTGCATTAATGCCAAAGATGCACTCCTCGTAGGACAGCTCTGAGAATCAAGTGGTTGCAGGGAAAAGGCAACATCTGGCTGTATGATAAAAATTAAACAATGGACACTAGCAGGCATCTATAAAATAGAAAAGCTTATAGAAAAATTTACATGTTCCCGATCAAGTGCTATCTGTGTCATTGCAATCAAGCGGTCTTGCAGCAAGGCAGCCGGTAAAGGCTGGATCTTGGGTCGCACTGCAAGATTATTACTTCTCCAAGAAGGCCACGCAACTTCAGCACCATCCACTCTTAAACAAGCTTCCTCAAAATTATTTCCATCATGATACCAACCCCTTACACCCCAGTGCCTTGGACTGGAACTTCCAGATCTAACTGTTGGAAAACCCCTTTGTTTCCTAGAATCACTCACA